>JAGKTI010042035.1:0-10163 GCA_018397915.1 Birgus latro
TCGTCCGGAGGTAGCAGGAACAAAAAAATAATTACGTCACTGGATTGAAGCGGCTGAAGATGAAAGACAAATAGAGTTTAAATTTACTGACAATAAAAAAAAAAACTGCCAGGAGATTAGGAGTTGTATTCTTGTCGCGTAAGGAACTCCCTAACACCTCTTCCTTTGCGATTTATACCTGGATACGGCAGCTTCATATCCTTTGTATACGTTCTTTATGCAGAGTATGATGTTGGAAGGATTCACGTAACACAGAGAGGACGGCAAGGTGTAATTAAAATGAATCGCTTAGGAAAAGGTGTTCGGGAGCTTCCTTAAAGTGTCAGAGGCCCGTATTATATTTATTTGGGGGAAGCTCCCTAACACCTTCCCCTAAGCAATTTATTTTGCTGACTACATCTTGCTATCCTCTTCTACGCTACTTAAATCATTCTAGTGTCATCATACTCTGCATAATTAACTGCATAATTAACGTACAAAACGATATCTGCCAGCCGTATCCACAAATAAATCGCTACGGGAGAGGTATTAGGGAGCCTTCTCAACCGGCAAGCGTAAGAATCTGTGTTGGAAAATATATAACCGCATCATGACAAGTACTGGAGGCCACTTCACTGATAACGATAGGGAAATAACGCTGCTGATGAAGGCGATTCCGTAGGAGGTAAGAAGTAATTGTTTCTGCGTTTGGTGAGATAGGTAGAAAATCAGTGTCTCCTTCCTGCCCTTAAAAAAAATGAATAGAAAAAAAAGTTATGAGTGTTAAGGCAGGAGTGGAGAGGATAATGTTAGGCGAGAGAGAGAGAGAGAGAGAGAGAGAGAGAGAGAGAGAGAGAGAGAGCTTGGAAACAAGAAAAATAAAAATAATAAACATGGACAAAAGAGAGAGAGAGAGAGAATGACTGGAAACAAAAAGAGGAAATAAACATGGACAGGTGACGTCTTTGTAGACCTGGTAACAGACTATACAACTATAATTTAGGACTGTTTTCTGTCTTAACAACTTTACTTTCTGAATTAACCCTCACCTCATCCTACAACCCACCTAACTGACGAAAAAAAAAAAAACGAAAAAAAAATGACGGACTTCTGGTGCAAGAGGGTGACTGGAAATGCATCAGAGAAAATGGGGGAAGTGAGATGGCCGTTTTCTGTTGTAATTTGATTTTTAGTTTGTTTTCATCGTCAATTTGTGGCGCCCTTGCACTTCTTCCTTACTAGCATATTTCTGCCAATGCGTGTTAATTTTCTTCCATAAATTCCCAGTGATACTTGTATAACCTTCGTGCAGCCGAACATACGTCATCGGATTAGAGGGCTGAGTATACCATAAAGACAATAGGCGATATACTCCATCCTAGAGACAAGACAATCGTGAGTCTATTTGAGAATCACTGGATCATGGCCACACTGGGGAATAATTTCTTGTCCACAGAATTACGTTTTCTTATAACAATGACGCTAAATTCAAGGTTGGGATTGTGGTGAGATTGACGGAAAAAAGATTATCAACACTCGCAAATGACGGACACTTCTGATATACTTTTTTTCTCTCTTTTTTGCTTTAGATAGGATGCACTAGTTTAAACACTATCTTTACTAAGGTTTTTCCAGATAAAGGACAGCTTCAGATTTTATACCTATTACAGTAAAGGAAGAAGATATTCGCAGGTTTAAACGTACAGAAATGGCAATGATTAGGTGGATGTGCAGTGCGTCCCTGCGTGCAAGGCCTGGGGGGGGCTGGGTTTACGATAGAAGAGTTGAGAGGTAGGATGGGACTGGAGTGTATTGGTGTTGTGATGAGGAGAGGTAGGCTGAGGTGGTTTGGACATGTTGAGAGGATGGGGGATGATAATTGGGTACAGAGGGTGAGAAGTGTTAATATTGGGGGAGGGGTTGGGAGGGGTAGACCGAGAAAGACATGGGACGAGGTCATTAAATGTGACTTAAGGGTTAAGGGACTGAATAGGGAGGCTGCCAGAGATCGAGCAGCGTGGAGAGCCGCCATTAGGTGACCAAGGCCGACACATGCAAGCATGTTGGAGCCTTCAAAAACGAAACGAAACGAAACGAACGAAACGAAACGAAACGATTACAGGAAGACGATATTGTTCAGCTGAGAGCAAACCCTGCAAAGTAACGTTTTTTTCTGCTGACACTAACTAGGCACAAATTCCATTACGTATATTTAACCCTGCCATTGTTGCGTCTTCCCTCGTAATTTGTTCAAGCTGACACAGGCGATTTTACGTAGCTGGGAGTGAGTCAGAGGCACCTGAGAGCACTGATACCGTCTCGAACAACCCCCTCACGATCAGAACAACTCTAGTATGTTACTCCAGCTAACATCAAACGATTTTATTCCGCTGTGAGTGAGACCAAGAGTTAAGAGGGCAGTAAAAAATTTAAAAAATTGAGCCTTCCCACACATTACGCCTCGGGCCGTTGGTATTCCCCTAATGAGGAACTTGTATTTTCATCATCATCATCATCTAATCCTGTGTTGCCCCATGAGAAGCGTAGATGCCCCGGAATAGGCATGTTCTGACACTTAAGATGAGAGTGACCAGCCTCACTCATCCTTAAGTGGCATTACATGAGCAATAAACCCCAACCACCCTTTCGATATAAACCTACCCAGGCTTAATCCGACTGGAGCGCCTTAATAATCCACTTAATCACCAGGTGCCATAATTTGGTTATATGATTACCACCCAGCATAGTAAATGTTTCCTACAGTGTACAGGAAACCATTTGTCTTGTCACTCAGTGTAGAGTCACCCACAGGCAGAAGAGGAAAGAATGAAAGAAAGACAGAAGAGGGAGTGTAAAGTCACTCGTAGGCAGAAGGAAGAGGAAAGAATGAAGGAAAGAAATACAGAAGAGGAAGGAAGGAATGATGGAAAGAAGAGACGAAAGGGCAGACACCCGAGAACAGCACTACATCGCGTGAGTGGATGGTGAGCGCCCCCACTTGTATTTTCAATGTTAATAAAACAGTCACTCCTAAACTTACTGAATGAATACATTTTCCCCGCTATTTGTGTGTTATATTTAAAAGCATCATATTCTTAACAGCTTTGTGTTTCTATGACCCTTTTCTGCACAGGCTGGAAAATGAAGCTTGAAAATAAATGATCGCGCCCTACTTTTCTATCCATTGCTCACACACGTTAGTCACAGCTTCGGTAGACGCAGTTGTTTCCCCCAAAGATAATCATTATGGGCCAAAAGGTGTCCTGTTATCTGTACTTCCTATGAACTCCTGTGTATTCCAAGCATTGTAGTGCGTTTTAGCCTACACATAATCGACTGGATGGATATGATTACTAGATGGAACTGTAGGCTTTCCTAGACAGCATCATACTTCATGTTGGAACTCTGCACAGTCATTTTAGTACACAAGGCTTACTAATTACTTCTCATTATATAACTTACCCTGCCGACTCAGGGGGAGGGGGTCAAAAGATACTTTACCCCCCTCCTATTCACCGGACTTCGAAGAGAGGTAGGAGGTCAGGCTTGGTCTTTCTGCCTCTCCGACCCCTCCCCCACCTCCCCAGGATCCACCTTTGGAACGAGGAGACATTCTAAAACCTCTCATCTCTTCATAATGTGAGACGCGTTGGATCAAAAGTACATTATTCCGACCTCCTTATAAATAAACTCGTGTACACTTAAAGCGGTGTATTCGAAGGCTCACAACTCAATCACTGCACAATAGGCAATTCAACAGTTACATGGAGTTAGAAGGCTTTTCATTCTTTCCCAGCACGCAGTTGCCAAGCTTCAGTGAATCTGCTTAGGTTTAAATTTTGGGTCTGGTGACGGTGGAGTGATATACTGACAATTACGTTTCTCAGTACGACACAAGGCAGGTGGACAGAAAAAAATACAGTAAAAAAAAAAAAAATAGGAAAAAAGCCAATCCCATAATAACTCCCTTCGAAGTGTGGCAGACCAAGGTTAAACTACGGTAATTCAGTACACTAATGAGCAGGTGAACATATGGCCCTACAACTGACTTTTGGCAATGAAGAGAAGCGAACTGGGATACCTGACGACATGCGACAGGACCGGTGAGCATGTGACCCTGAGGTGAATCTGGATAAGATTGTGAATCTTGCCCAGTAATGCCCAGTAGTCGGTTCTGAAGTGATCTGCTGTTCTGAAGTAAACCTGATGTGGAGGGTGAAGCCTGCTGAATCGTAGTTTAAGTTGTGAAGAGTAAATCTGGCACTAAGGTAAGCCATGGCGGTATGGTATGCCGGGACATGAAAACTGTACTTCTAGTCCGCATGCTCTATTGTCCCTGTTCTCTTCACAGGGCCGTATTTCCAAGGAACAATACATAATCTTCTATGACCTCATCACAAATGGAGCCTCATCATCACTGCTGGACTCACTACTGTCTTAACTATAGAGCTGTGTGAAAAAGTGGCGCCCTTTCAGCTGGACTCACGGGAGGAGGTGCTGTTTTTGCTCCAAGGTGACCTAAAATCAGTTTAACTAGAGCAGACCCACTTCGGGGCTCAAAGGAAGGAGATATGGCGGGTTTTCCTCTGCCATCAAGGAGACCCTACACGAGTACTTACAGACCCACCAAAGAAACTGCCACAACATTCTTAAATAAATTTGAGTCGCGCTCCCGTGGCTCCTCGAGATAAAAAGTCAGCGTGATAGTTCAAGATCTCCGACGGCATTTATCAGAACCCCCCCACACCCGCACACACACGAAGCCAAAACACGGGGAAGGTTCAGGACAACGCTTGACCCACCTTTTTCTGGGTTCTTCAAGTCTCTATAACACTGCCACCCTACTCATCACTCACAAAATATTCTGACAATCCTTTAATTCTCTATTAATATTCTTCCACATACCTTCTAACACTATAAGGTAAACTTCCCTCGCACTCGTTTGCGCACTCACCTCACTGTACAATGCTGCCATATTTGTTCTGCTTAACAGAACTAGGAGTAAATCGCAGAAACTCAATCCAGTCAGTTTTATCGACTATCACAAAATCTATATTTGATTTGGCCATGCCCGGGACCCCGTTAGCATAATTTTCATACCCGTCTCAGAACTTTCGAATATATAAAATTGTCATAAAGTACTACTCTTCTTCAAGGGCACAATAATACATTATAGTACTGGGTATTAGGTTACTTTCCAACTGTCTTCCTGCATCCAGCACATCCATTATTTACTTGTTGCTGCCCTGGCGACCTCAGGCAGCACCATCCTACACAGCACAGATGTTAAGCAGCATCCTCTCAGTCAATCCTAACTACACAGGCTCAAAGTGTACTTACGGTGGGTACTACGAGAAGGTTAGGAAGAGTCTTCATGCACTTCCTAAGAATAAGGGCAAGGCTGGTTGCTAGATAACGTGTCCTTATAAGAAGCACCCAGAATCCCTCACCCGCGCCGTGCAACAAGTATAAAGGTCCGTCTAGAAGATCAGTGGCCACGTTCGATTTTGGAGGATGGAAATAAAGCAATGGTGGGAAATATGTGGACGCAAGGAACTGAGGCATTTTCTCCGCTTCAGGTCTACTGTTTATCTCGTAATAAGTCTTTCGTAATAAGTCTTTCGTAATAAGTCTTTCATGCTACGAGACTGATGTGCTCGGCCATTACACGTGCCTAGTGATCATGATGGAAGGATATTAAGGCCGAACATCTGCCCTGCTTTGTGCCCTAGACCACTGACTGATTACTCTCAAAATCAAATCAGTTCATCTTTACCTGACCGATGCTTGGTTCAAACTGGATCAGGTGTTTAAACTGACCTTACTTTATGACCTTGATCTCTAACCTACTGTTTTGAATAATAAGCATAATTTCATATTCGATTAATCTTAAACCCTTCCACCAAGTTGGATGGAAATCGAATCAAATCTATTGGAGTTAAAAATCCGAACTTTGACCTTGCCCTACGACCCTTATCTCTGAGCTATTGCTCTCAAATTCGAATAGCTTCAACCTTTCCTGCCCCTCAACCCTTCCACCAAGTTTGGTTGAAATCGGGTCAAAATTGTCTGGGTTGACCTTTCCTTTGACCTATGACCTTTAATGACCAAACAAACCACCTGTTCCTCTAGGTCACAAATAATTATGCCAAATCTGGTGCAATTCTATACAACAGTTTTTAAATAATCTTGCTAACAGACAGACAGGCAGACGGACAAACTGAATCAAACACATCAACCCTCGAAGTGAGCGTGTAGGCGGAACAAAAACGAAAAATGGAGCTTTACACACCAGCACATAAGGAGAAGCCTCAAAGCTTACATTGTTGCCACTACGTAGGAGTATACAGCCTGCCCATCTCCAGCTTAATATGCGATATTTGCGATTCAACTCAACCATGCTTAGGTAGAGGAGGGTCTGAGAGGCCAACCCTCCTTGTCCCATCATCTAGTTAACTTCTAATTTACCCGGGAGCCCTGTTCTCGGTAGCTTCCCAACTTTGTGTATGCATGCACGGGGTGAGTGAGAGAGTTACTGCAAGCTCTCCCCGTTTCCGCAGTATAAGGCTGGTTTTATATTGTCTGTCAAACCCACGTCTACCTGAGATCTGTTGGGTTTTCGTTCTCCCTGTTTACAGATAATGAATGCAGTGTGTGGCAGCCCCTCCTCACACCATGAACCACCACCATCCCATACCAGGCTTTGGCACCACTTAAGCAACCATTCAGATTTTTATTTTTTGTATTTACTCTTTTAGTTTTTTCTAAAGTTTTTCTTTTTCAAAAATTTGTTAAAAATATTAAATGAAAAGAACCGTTCATTTTTTTTTTTTTACATGTTTGTGTTGCGGAAAATTAAATGTTACTCTATTTTCAGTACTGGAATAAAGGAAACAAACATTTTCCCCGAATTTTTGTATTTTTGGGTGTAAGAGTCCCACGTCTACCTTCTATGCAACACGCACCGACCTCGACCCCGGGGTTTACACACACTTTTTCCTTAAGAGAATATGGTTATGTCCTTATGAGTCGCCCCCCCCCCCCCTCCCCGACTCTCTCTCTCTCTCTTAATAATCGTTCAATCCGATGACGTGTTATTCTTGATAACTCCAGACGATTTTATTCAGTATTTGTGAGACGTCATGTAGTGAAGGGGTAAATGTAACCACAGTCCAGTCCCAAGTCTGTCCAAACCTAAACTAGAACTCAGTGGATCGCATCTCCGACAAGGGCAACGTAATTTCCAAACCACTCTTTATAATGGGTCAGGTTTTCTAATCACTGATTAGGGTTTCGCAAAAAGTGTTTTCCGGATCCAGAAACTGTATTTCGATCCGGATCTGTCCCAAAAATTACGCGACTGTTCCCTGGGAAGTGGGCTGTCTACCTACAAAATTTGTTCCAAATCTCTCTTTTGGTTTTCAAGTAATCCTGCCAACAAACAAACTAACAAACAAACAGGTGAAAACATTCTCTTTGTAAGGGAAAATAAAGCTGATTCATGTAGAAACACGTCAATTACAGAGATATTTCCTGTTCATGTCCATTGTTATCTGTCCTGCCAGTCTCCCTCCCCCCAGGAGAAAAAAAAAATACCATGACTGTATGTAAATAAGCGTGATATCCTGCACGGCACATCTGAATTACAAAGAAAACTGCCTATGTAATGATAACGTCCGACTTCCCACTTGCATCACGGCGTATGGTAGGCGGGACGACAGCCCTGTAGAACGGCAAAGCAAAGTTCGCCTGGTATTTCACATCCACTTCTCACTTTCCTCTGGTGGGTAATATTCCTAAGCTGAGAAGTGACTGGGGTGCTTCTCTGTGCAAAGGTGTGATGTGTCAGGGTGGGGAGTGACGAACATGCTTTTACGAGTAAGCGTTGAAGCAGAAGCAGAGGAATAACAAGGGAACGCGGGAACCTCATGACCCTGCGTACGGCATCTCACACACAACGCTGCTGCCGGGTAAGGATGAACGATGATCCCGCTTCTTGAATATATATATGGATTTCCAGCTTCACCAATTTTTAGTAACGAGTCACACAGGGCAGGAGTTAAGTGTCATGCCAGCTGTGTGATCAAGTAACTGTCAACAGGCTCTCGCTACAAAAAATCAGTATTATCTTGTATCCACGGTGGTCGCCTGCTCTGTTACCATGACGCGACACTAACTGGAATTTCCCTCTACCGCACAATCACTCCCCGTCCATAAAACAATCCACACATTTACACAAACGCAAAATTATAAATAATACACCACAGCTACACACCACTATGTTGTGAATGTACCCTATCACGCCTATCATTGCCTACGAAGTACAAAATGAGGAAATAACGGACGGGTCGAAGAAATACGGGAAAAAGTGTTGAGCAGAGGGAAAACCAGCTACGCGTGATAACGATGGCACGTTAAGAGCCGCACGTTAGCGCAGTTGTGTGGAGACCCTGAACCGCCTTGTCCACTGTTACACTGCACTCCCCGGCATCCAACACTGTGAGTACATCTGTTCAGGTGTTACACTATTATTACTACTGCTTAGAGGCCTTAATTCTGAAGTGCCTAGCTTTTGACATCGCTGTAGAGTTAAGTTCAGTGCTACTTTCCTCACCAACTGTCAAACTTCTCTCATCCAGCTGCCATAGCCCAGTGACACACCCACAACATTCCTAGGCTGAGGCAAACGGAAGTAATTTGCGGCATTAAATTGGCCTCCCGGATATGCTTTTGGTTAATGCTTGTATTAGGTTTTACTGTATACCTCGGTTACTCTCTCTCTCTCTCTCTCTCTCTCCAGAAAAACTATTGATGAATGATTTGAAAATGTTACTAAGAAGAAAGAGGCGAAGGGAGAGCTAGGAGTGAGGTGGGCGGGAGGAAGGGAGGGAGGAGGAAGTCCGTGGGGAGTAGAAAGCAAGTTAATCATTCAAAACATATACACCTATCGACTGCACGAGGGTTTAAGATTTCTAAAGTGCCTAGCTTGTAAGGAAAGCAGCAGAGTACAGTACCTTCCCGGCAGTGTAGCAGCGGAGGTCAGTGCCACCGAACACCAAGAATGAAAACAGACAGGTCAGAGAAACCGCGCTTCCCAGCATCGCCTGAAGAACATTTTAGAACAGGCGAAATACAGTGAAATCCCGATCTCTGCTAGCGTGTTTCATTTGGTTCGATTTTTCCGCTATGTATTCGCAAAACTTTGGGATGATACCTGTCTGTACACTAACCATACTATGACTGAGACTTGGCTTATAATTGCCGCCTCTACATGTTACGTACGTGTTGAGCTATACCGTGAGAGTAGAATATAGCACTTGATACTAGAATATGATGCTAGTCACGAAGAAGTGCTGTGGAAAGGATGTAGAGCCCTGTATTGCCTTATTCTGCCGCTGAGCTACGGGAAATACGCTGCAAAAGAACGGTAATATTCGCCTAGTTAAAAAGATGAACAGCAGCGAGAGATTAACACTAGAATGATACTTTAGACGATGATGCTAGTCACGAAGAAGTCGAAAAATCTCCACTTTGTTAAAATGCAAGGCCTGTACACACATTAACCCTTACAGCACGTTGAGGTCACTGCAGTTCTACCTGTAACCAGACGTTTTAATTACTTTCAGGTGAGCACGAGCATACCTGAACTTAATGAAGTCTCTATATATTGCCTGGATCCAGTTCAAATATTCTACTTGGATATTAGAGTCTGAAGCTCGAAAGTAAAAATAAAGAGAAGCGGCATTGGTCTGAAGGAGTTAAAAGCACACACGAACGTCTAATGGTCAATATACAGCGTGTCCATAAAGTCTCTTTACAAAGGGGTTCATTTAACAGTACCTTAACTCAACATCTTTCATCAACAGGGTACCTGAAATACACAAATGCAATGTGATTACAAACTTTGATAACCACTGAGTACATAGAACAAATCTGATTAAGATATCTCATCAATTGCCTTTGTAATATTTTTAAACTGAAAAGAGACTTTTTATGGACACCCTGTATAACCAAACACACTAATCAAGGAGTGAGAGGAGGCAGGAAGGAGCAAGGTGAGGATATCAGAGAAACTATGTGAGAGAAAGTGGGAGAAACGAGGCAAAAGTAGATGTGAAAGTAGAGGTGTGTGTGTGTGTGTGTGTGTGTGTGTGTGTGTGTGTGTGTGTGTGTGTGTGTGTGTG
>JAGKTI010042036.1:0-10163 GCA_018397915.1 Birgus latro
AAAAAAAATGCTCAATATCAAGGTTTCTGTAACACCAAAAACCACGTTTCCTTAGGTAAAATCTTTGAATAGTACGATTCCTCTTGAAACGGAATTCTGGATTATTAACTTCTATATCGATTTTTTTTTCTTCTTAGCTGTGACATTAAAGACAAGAAGTAGTGCAAAATGAGAAATAGTTCCGGCTGAGAGCAACCGTTTTGGAGGTAGGTCCATTACCTTTTAATCTAATGATGGCTGAATAAGCGTATTTCTCGGCGAAAACGCTGAATATTCAACTTCCTCAAGTGTTCTCAAAGTTGACTGTAAAATACAATATATTATGTTAAGAACTAAGAAAACACTTGCGAGGCTGAAAATGTCACATTTATGAAGGATAAGAAGTCGACTGAAACGTAAAGAGAGCTGGCACCTTAGCTTTGTATGAACAAATACCTTGAAAATTTGTGAGGATCACCGACACAATTTGAAAACTTCTTTTTTCTCCAGCAAAAACTTTTTAAAATCACGTTGAGCCTCGTGGTCTGTAAAGAAAAAAAAATCACAATAATCAAGTTTTCGTTAAAACCAAAAACCACATTTCCTTCTGTAAAATCCTTCAATACTCTGATTCTTCTAGAGACGTAATTCTAGATTATTAACTTCCGAATTGTCGAGTTTCTTTTTTCCATAGCCATCAAGGGCAAGAAGTAGTGCAAATTGTGAAATACTTCCGGCTGATAGCATCCGTATCGGAGGATGGTCCATTCTCTTTTAATCTAATGAAGGATGAAAAAGCGTATTTCTCGGCAATAACGCTGAATATGAAACTTCAAGTGTTCTCAAGGTTGATTGTAAAACAGATGATATTATATATTCACTTGTGAAGGTGAAAATGTCACATATATGATGGATAACAAGAAGTCGACTGACACGTAAAGAGAGCTGGCACCTTGGGTTTTTAAGAACAAATGGCTTGAAACATTGTGAGGATCACCGAAACAATTTTAAAATTTCGATTTTTTTTCTCCAGAAGCAGTTTAAAATTACGTCGAGCCTCGTGGCAAAAAAAATAATAATAATATCAAGGTTTCTGTTACAGCATAAACCACATTTCCTTATCTAAAATCTTTCAATACTGTGATTCCTCTTGAGACGGAATTCTGCATTCTTAGCTTCTGATGTGTCGATTTTTTTTTTCCCCTTAGCCGTGATTTCAAGGACAAGAAGTAGTACAAATTTGAAATAGTTCCGACTGATGGCATCCGTTTTGGAGATTTCTCCATTCTCTTTTAATATATTGATGGCTGAATATGCGTATTTCTCGGCGAAAACGCTGAATATGCAACTTCCAATCAAAGATGATTGTAAAAGACATTATATTATATTCAGAACAAAGAAAACACTTGTGAGGGTGAAAATGTCACATTTATGAAGGGTGTCAAGAAATCGACTAACAAGACGAGAGCTGGCACCTTATGTTTTTAATAACAAAAAGCTTGATACACTGTGAGGATTACAGAGACAATTTAAAAACTTCGAATTTTTCTTTTATTTATTTTCTCCAGCACTTTCAGTTTAAAATTACATCGAGCTTCGTGGCGGTAAAAAAAAAAAAAAATGCACAATATCAAGGTTTCTGTAAGAACAAAAACCACATTTCCTTAGGTAAAATCTTTCAATACTATGATTCCTCTTGAAACGGAATATTTATTAACTTCTGATATGTCGATTTTTTTTTCTTCTTAGCTGTGACATCAAGGACAAGAAGTAGTGCAAAATGTGATATAGTTCCGGCTGATAGCAACCGTTTTGGAGGTAGGTCCATTCTCTTTTAATCTAATGATGGCTGAATAAGCGTATTTCTAGACAAAAACGCTGAATATGCAACTTCCTCAGGTGTTCTCAAAGTTGACTGTAAAATACATTATATTATATTAAGAACTAAGAAGACATTTGCGAGGGTGAAAATGTCACATTTATGAAGGATAAGAAGTCCACTGACACGTAAAGTGAGCTGGCACATTAGGTTTCTAAGAACAAGTAGCTTGAAAATTTGTATCACCGAAACAATTTGAAAACTTTTTTTTTCTCCACCAGATACTTTTTAAAATTACGTCGAGCCACGTGGACTGTAAAGAAAAAATAACTTTCACAGTGTCAGGTTTTCTGTTACACCAAAAACCACATTTCCTTAGGTAAAATCTTTCAATACACTGATTCTTCTATAGACGTAATTCTGGATTATTAACTTTCCATTTGTCGAGTTTTTTTTTTTCTAAAGCCGTGACTTCAAGGAAAAGAAGTGTGCAAATTGTGAAATAGTTCCGCCTAATATCATCCGTTATGGATTTTGGTCCATTCTCATTTATTCTAATGATGGATGAAAAAGCGTATTTCTCGGAGAAAATGCTGAATATGAAACTCCAAGAAGACACTTGTGAAGGTGAAAATGTCACATATGATGGATAACAAGAAGTGGACTGACACGTAAAGAGAGCTGGCACCTTAGGTTTTTAAGAACAAATAGCTTTAACATTGTTAGGATCACCGAAACAATTTAAAAACTTCGATTATTTTTTCTCCAGAAGCAGTTAAAAATTACGTCGAGCGTCGTCTAAAAAAATAATAATAATAATAATATCAAGGTTTCTGTTACAGCATAAACCACATTTCCTTATGTAAAATATTTCAATACTGTGATTCCTCTTGAGACGGAATTCTGGGTTATTAATTTCTGATATGTCGATTTTTTTCCCCCCCTTAGCCGTGATTTCAAGGACAAGAAGTAGTGCAAATTTTGAAATAGTTCCGGCTGATAGCATCCGTTTTGGAGGTTGGTCCATTCTCTTTTAATCTAATGATGGCTGAATATGAGTATTTCTCGGCGAAAAAGCTGAATATGCAACTTCCACGCATTCTCAAAGTTGATTGCAAAACACATATTATATTCAGAACTAAGAAGACACTTGTGAGGGTGAAAATGTCACATTTATGAAGGGTAACAAGAAGTCCACTGACAAGAGAGCTGTCACCTTAGGTTTTTAAGAACAAAAAGCTTGATACAGTGTGAGGATCACCGAGACAATTTGAAAACTTCGATTTTTTTTTTTTTTTTTTTGCCAGCACAAGCAGATTAAAATTACGCCGAGCTTCGTGGCGGTAAGAAAAAAATTTGCACATAATCAAGGTTTCTGTAACACCAAAGGCTACATTTCATTATGTAAAATCTTTCAATACTGTGATTCCTTTTGAGACGGAATTCTGGATTATTAACTTCTCATATGTCGATTTTCTTTCCCTTAGCCGTGACTTCAAGGACAAGAAATAGTGCAAATTGTAAAACAGTTCCGGGTGATGTCATCCGTTATGGAGGTTGGCCTATTCTCTTTTAATCTAATGATGGCTGAAAAAGCTTATTTCTCGGCGAAAACGCTTAATATGCAACTTCATCAAGTGTCCTCAGGGTTGATTGTAATACACATTATATTATATTCAGAACTAAGAAGAAACTTGTGAGGGTGAAAAGGTCACATTTATGAAGGGTAACAAGAAGTCGACTTACAGGGAAAGAGAGCTAGCACCTATGGTTTCTAAGAACAAAAACTGTAGATTGAAACTTTGTGAGGATCACCGAAACAATTTAAAAACTTCGACTTTCTTTTTCTCCAGCAGAAGCTGTTCAAAATTACGTTGAGCCTCGTAGTGGTAAAAAAAAAAAAAAAAACTTTCACAGTGTCAGGTTTTCTGTTACACCAAAAACCATATTTTCTTAGGTAAAATCTTTCAATACTGTGATTCCTCTTGAGACGGAATTCTGGCTTATTAAGTTCTGATATGTCGATTTATTTTTCTTTGCCGTGACTTCAAGGATAAGAAGAAGTGCAAATTGTGAAATTGTTCCGGGTGATATCATCCGTTTTGGAGGTTGGTCCATTCTCTTTTAATCTAATGATGGCTGAAAAAGATTATTTCTCGGCGAAAACGCTGAATATGCAACTTTGTCAAGTGTTCTCAAAGTTGTTTCTAAAACAAAGAAGACACTTGTGAGGGTGAAAATGTCACATTTATGAAGGGTAACTAGAAGTCGACTGACAAGAGAGCTGGTACCTTAGGTTTTTATGAACATAAAGCTTGATACAGTGTGAGGATCACCGAAACAATTTGAAAACTTCGTTTTTTTTTTGTGTCCAGCACAAGCAGTTTAAAAATACGCCGAGCTTCGGTGCGGTAAAAAAAAAAAAAAAAAAAAAGATTTGCACAAAATCATGATTTCTGTAACACCAAAAACCATATTTCCTTAGGTATAATTTTTCAATACTGTGATTTCTCTTGAGACGGAATTCTGCATTATTAACTTCTGATATATCGATTTTTTTCCCCTTAGTCGTGACTTCAAGGACAAGAAGTAGTGCAAATTGTAAAACAGTTCCGGCTGATATCATCAGTTATGGAGGTTGGTCCAATCTCTTTTAATCTAATGATGGCTGAAAAAGCGTATTTCTCGGCGAAATCGCTGAATATGCAACTTCCTCAAGTATTCTCAAACTTGACTGTAAAATACATTATATACTCCGAACTAAAAAGATACTTATGAAGGTGAAAATGTCATATTTCTGAAGGATAACAAGAAGTCGACTGACAAGTAAGGAGAGCTGGCTCCTTAGGATTCTAAGAACAAATAGCTTGATACTTTGTAAGGATCAATCAAAACAATTTAAAAACTTCGATTTTTTTTTCTCCAGGAGAAGCAGTTTAAAATTACATTGAGCCTAGTGGCAGTAAAAAAAAAGAAAAACTATCATTTTCACAATATCAAGGTTTCTCTTACACCAAAAACCACATTTCCTTAGGTAAAACCTTTCAATACTGTGATTCCTATTGAGACGGAATTCTGGATTATTAACTTCTGATATCGCGATTTTTTTTCCCACCTTAGCCGTGACTTCAAGGACAAGAATTAGTGCAAATTGTGAAATAGTTCCGGCTGTTAGCATCCGTTTTGGAGGTAGGTCCATTCTGTTTTAATTTAATGATGGTTGAATATGCGTATTTTTCGGCGAAAACACTGAATATGCAACTTCCTCTAGTGTTCTCAAATTTGATTGTAAAACACATCATAACCTCAAAACTAAGAAGATACTTGTGAAGGTGAACATGTCACACTTATGAAAGATAACAAGAAGTAGACTGACACGTAACGAGAGCTTGCTCCATAGGTTTCTTAGAACAAATAGCTTGAAACTTTGTGAGGATCACCGAACCAGTTTAAAAACTTCTTTTTTTTTTTCCAGCTGAAGCAGTTTAAAATTATGTTGAGCCTCGTGGCGGTAAAAAAAAAAAAAAAAAACGCGCACACTTTCACAATATCAAGGTTTCTGTTACACCAAAAACCACCTTTCCTTAGGAAAAATCTTTCAATACTCTGATTCCTGTTGAGACGGAATTCTGCATTATTAACTTCTGATTTGTCGATTATTTTTTCCCCTTAGCCGTGACTTCAAGGACAAGAAGTAGTGCAAATTATAAAATAGTTCATGCTGGTAGCATATGTTTTAAAGGTTGGTTCATTCTCTTTTAATCTAATGATGGCTAAAAAAGCGTATTTCTCGGCGAAAACGCTGAATATGCAAATTCAAGTGCCCTCAAAGTTGATTGTAAAACACATATTATATTTAGAAATAAGAAGACACTTGTGAGGGTGAAAATGTCACATTTATGAAGTGTAACAAAAAGTCGACTGACAGGAAAGCTGGCACCATAGGTTTTTAAGAACAAAAAGCATAATACAGTGTGAGGATGACCGAGACAATTTAAAAACTTCGAATATTTATTTTTTCTTTTTTCTCTAGCTCATGCAGTTTATAATTAGGTCGAGGTTCGTGGCGGAAAGAAAAAAAACATTTGCACAATATCCATTCTTCTGTAACACCAAAAACCACATTTCCTTAGGTAAAATCTTTCAATACTATGATTTTTCTTGACACACAATTCTGGACCATTAACTGGTGATATGTCGATTTTTTTTTCCCCTTATCAGTGACTTCAAGAACAAGAGGTAGTGCAAATTGTGAAATAGTTCCGGCTGATACCATCCGTTTTGGAGGTAGGTCCATTCTCTTTTAATCTAATGATGGCTGAATAAGCGTATTTCTCGGCGAAAAGGCTGAATATGCAACTTCCTCAAGTGTTCTCAAAGTTGACTGTAAAACGCATTATATTATATACTGAACTTTGAATTCACTTGTGAGGGTGAAAATGTCACATATATAATGGATAACAAGAAGTCGACTTACACGTAAAGAAAGCTGGCAGCTTAGGTTTTTAAGAACAAATAGCTTGAAACATTGTGAGTATCACCGAAACAATTTAAAAACTTCGGCTTCCTTTTTCTCCAGCAGAAGCTGTTCAAAATTACGTCCAGCATCATGGCGGTAAAAAAAAAAAATGCACAATATCAATGTTTCTGTAACACCAAAAACTACGTTTCCTTAGGTAAAATCTTTCAATACTTTGATTTCTCTTGAAACGGAATTCTGAATTATTAACTTCTCTGTCGATATTTTTTTCTTCTTAGCTGTGACATGAAGGAAAAGAAGTAGTGCAAAATGTGAAATAGTTCCGGCTGAGATCAACCGTTTTGGGGGTAGGTCCATTAGCTTTTAATCTAATGATGGCTGAATAACCGAATTCCTCGGCGAGAGACCGCTGAATATTCAGCTTCCTCAAGTGTTCTCAAAGTTGCCTATAAAATACATATTATATTAAGAACTAAGAAAACACTTGCGAGGCTGAAAATGTCACATTTACGAAGGATAAGAAGTCCACTGACAAGTAAAGAGAGCTGACACCTTAGGCTTCTAAGAACAAATAGCTTGAAACATTGTGAGGAACACGGAAACATTTTAAAAACTTCGATTTTTTTTTCCCAGAAGCAGTTTAAAATTACGTCAAGCATCGTGGCGAAAAAAAATATCACAATATCAAAGTTTCTGTTACACCATAAACCACATTTATTTAGGTAAAATCTATCATTACTGTGATTCCTCTTGAGACGGAATTCTGCATTATTAACTTCTGATATGTCGATTTTTTCCCCCTTAGCCGTGATTTCAAGGACAAGAAGTAGTACAAATTTTGAAATAGTTCCGGCTGATAGCATCCGTTTAGGAGGTTATTCCATTCTCTTTTAATCGATAGATGGCTGAATATGCGTAATTCTCGGCGAAAACGCTGAATATGCAACTTCCACGTGTTCTAAAAGTTGATTGTAAAACACATTATATTATTTTCAGAACTAAGAAGACACTTGTGAGGGTGAAAATGTCACATTTATGAAGTCGACTGACACGTAAAGAGAGCTGGCACCTTAGGTTTTTAAGAACAAATAGCTTTAACATTGTCACGATCACCGAAACAATTTAAAAACTTCGATTTTTTTCTCTTCAGAAGCAGTTTAAAATTACGTCGTCTAGTCAAAAAAAAAAAATAATAATAATAATAATATCAAGGTTTCTGTTACAGCATAAACCACATTTGCTTAGGAATAATCTTTCAATACTGTGATACCTTTTGAGACGGAATTCTGCTTTATTAACTTCTGATATGTCGATTTATTTTTACCCTTAACCGTGACTTCAAGGACAAGAAGTAGTGCAAATTTTGAAATACTTCCGGCTGATAGCATCCGTTTTGGAGGTTGGTCTATTCTCTTTTAATCTATTGATGGCTGAATATGCGTATTTCTCTGCGAAAAAGCTGAATATGCATCTTCCAACGTATTCTCAAAGTTGATTGTAAAACATTTTATTATATACATAACTAAGAAGACACTTGTGAGGGTGAAAATGTCACATTTATGAAGGGTAACAAGAAGTCGACTGACACGGAAAGAGAGCTGGCACCTATGGTTTCTAAGAACAAATACCGTAGATTGAAACTTTGTGAGGATCACCGAAACAATTTAAAAACTTCGACATTCTTTTTCTCCAGCAGAAGCTGTTCAAAATTACGTTGAGCCTCGTAGTGGTAAAAAAAAAAAAAAAAACTTTCACAGTGTCAGGTTTTCTGTTACACCAAAAACCATATTTTCTTAGGTAAAATCTTTCAATACTGTGATTCCTCTTAAGACGGAATTCTGGCTTATTAACTTCTGATTTGTCGATTTTTTTTTCTTAGCCGTGACTTCAAGGATAAGAAGAAGTGTAAATTGTGAAATAGTTCCAGGTGATATAATCCGTTTTGGAGGTTGGTCCATTCTCTTTTAATCTAATGATGTCTGAAAAAGATTTTTTCTCGGCGAAAACGCTGAAAATGCAACTTCAACAAGTGTTCTCAAAGTTGATTGTAAAATACATTATATTATATTCAGAACTAAGAAGACACTTGTGAGGGTGAAAATGTCCCATTTATGAAGTGTAACAAGAAGTCGACTGACAAGACAGCTGGCACCTTAGGTTTTTAAGAACAAAAAGCTTGATACAGTGTGAGGATCACCGAGACAATTTGGGAACGATTTTTTTTTTTTTTTACCAGCACAAGCAGTTTAAAATTACGCCGAGCTTCGTGGCGGTAAGAAAAAATATTTGCACAATATCAAGGTTTCTGCAACACCAAAAACCACATTTCCTCAGGTAAAATCTTTCAATACTGTGATTTCTCTTGAGAGGGAATTCTGGATTATTAACTTCTGATATATCGATTTTTTATCCCCTTAGCCGTGACTTCAAGGACAAGAAGTAGTGCAAATTGTAAAACAGTTCCGGCTTATATCATCCGTTATGGGGGTTGGTCCATTCTCTTTTAATGTAATGATGGCTGAAAAGCGTATTTCTCGGCGAAAACGCTGAATATCAACTTCGTCAAGTGTTCTCAAAGTTGTTTGTAAATCACATTATATTATATTCAGAACTAAGAAGACACTTGTGAGGGTGAAAATATCACATTTATGAAGGGTAACAAGAAGTTGACTGACACGGAAAGAGAGCTGGCACCTTTGGTTTCTAAGAACAAATAGATTAAAACTTTGTGATGATCACCGAAACAATTTAGAAACTCGCGACTTTCTTTTTCTCCACCAGAATCTGTTCAAAAATACTTTGATCTTCGTGGCTGTAAAAAAAAAAAAAAAAAAAAAAATCTTCACAATATCAATATTTCTGTTACATCAAAAACCACATTTTCTTAGGTAAAATCCTTCAAAACTGTGAATCCTCTTGAGACGGAGTTCTGGATTATTAACTTCTGATTTGTCGATTTTTTTTCCTCTTAGCCGTGACTTCAAGGACAAGAAGTGCAAATTGTGAAATAGTTCCGGCTGATAGCATCGGTTTTGGAGGTTGGTCCATTCTCTTTTAATCTAATGATGGCTGAATAAGCGTATTTCTCGGCGAAAACGCTGAATATGAAACTTCCTAAAGTGTTCTCAAAGTTGAATGTATATTATGTACAGAACTAAGAAGACACTTCTGAGGGTGAAAATGTCACATTTATGAAGGGTATCAAGAAGTCGACTGACAAGTAAAGAGAGCTGGCACCTTATGTTTTTAATAACAAAAAGCTTGATACAGAGTGAGGATCACAGAGACAATTTAAAAACTATAATTTTTTTTTATTCAGCACATCAGTTTAAAATTAAGTCGAGCTTCGTGGCGGTAAAAAAAAAAAAAAATGCACAATATATAGGTTTCTATAACACCAAAAACCACATTTCCTTAGGTAAAATCTTTCAATAAGGTGATTCCTCTTGAAACGGAATTCTGGATTATTAACTTCTGATATGTCGATTTTTTTTTTTCTTTTGCCGTGACTTTAAGGACAAGTACTAGTGCAAATTGTGAAATAGTTCCGGCTGATAGCAACCGTTTTGGAGGAAGATCCATTAGCTTTTAATCTAATGATGGCTGAATAAGCGTATTTCTCGGCGAAAACGCTGAATATGCAACTTCCTCAAGTGTTCTCAAAGTTGACTGTAAAATTCATTATATTATATTAAGAACTAAGAAGACACTTGTGAGGGTGAAAATGTCACATTTATGAAGGATAAGAAGTCGACTGAAACGTAAAGAGAGCTGGCACCTTAACTTTGTAAGAACAAATAGCTTGAAAATTTGTGAGGATCACCGAAACAATTTGATAACTTTTTTTTCTCCAGCAGAAACTGTTTAAAATTACGTCGAGAATCG
>JAGKTI010042040.1:0-10163 GCA_018397915.1 Birgus latro
TCATTCAGCTTAAAAGATCGTTCAGGTAGTGCTGGATTTAGTAAAGGATATATCTACCTTCTCGAGATGGAAATCTTCCATAGGTTAAGTAAAATCATTTGGTATCGGAAAAAATATTCGCTCTCTGGCTAAAGAAATTTAAGTAATTTGGATAATTTTTATTTCATTCTTGCTACTGCCCGACGATTTTGTTCAGCCATTATAAGATTTCTCGCAGTGTAAGGGTGAATACTTTCTAATCCCCATCACATCAAGAGGCCTTGCCTGAACTTCATAAAATCGTCTGTAGGTAAAAAAAAAAAAATAAAACAAAATTGCTAAAAGACTGAATCGCACTGATTGCGAATCGATTGAAGTGAACCTAAAACCTTTCATTAGACGATAAAGCCAATTACTCATTATCCCTCATGAAACACTAAGAAAAGTAACCGTAGATTAAATTAAGTTGTATCCGATCATGGTACCAAACAAAAACAAAAACAAAAATGCATATAAAGTGAAAAGGGATGCCATGGCTCAGAAACTCCTGCAGAATCCTGAAGCTGATTTATGAAAAGTCTCTGAATGAGTGATTAGGCCAATTTTGACCTCCACTGAAAGGTCAGTTTGAAGGATAAATATGTGCTAGGGAAATGAAAAACTTGTAAACTTTCAGATAAAATGTAGGGCAGTTTGCAGGAATAGGATTAATTGGGTCACACTTCTTTCCTGGGCACGGGCATTCAGTGACTGTTAACAAAGAATTATTTCCTGACTACTGGAAAAGTTTTGAATGAGCTGGAATCTCTCTACCCATTAACTACGGACAGAGTTTGGTTTCCCAAGAGGAAGTTACACTCCACACATCAAACCTAGCCCAAGAATGACTCTAAAACCTCGAGGAAATTGTCTCATCACTCTTCAAAGTTTGAATTGGCACCACATATTCGCCACCTCATCCCACCGGATTTTTATCTGTGGGGTTTCTTCGAAGGCAAGGTGTCCGAAAAGAAAATCAGCGTCTAAGTGGACTCCAGGAAAGCATTAATGAAATTATTCGTATCATAATGAATAAAGTGTGGGACACTGCCACGAAACATTTCGTCCAACGTGTGAACAGATTCAAAGGATCACAAGTGGATTACGTTTTGCTAACACTGAGTTGATCTACAACATACTAGAATGACAATATACTAGAATAAATATCAAAGAATATATAGCCAATTAAGTTTAGCTGCTTTTGGGGGGGGAAGGGGAGGAGGAGGTCACTGTGTATGTCATCCCAGTAAACGGTGTAACTCCCAGCATACTGACTGACGCCTGTGTGCCGTCCAGAATATTGTATTGCCTCAAATCCCGTATACCTGAATGATGTTCTACCACACTCATTACTTGAACTAGGCTTAAAACTTTATCTCTTCATTTTCCACATTGATCTGTAGCAAAAGATTTCACAAGAATATGATGCTAGTCGCGACGAGGTGCTATGGAGAGGACGTGCAGCCATAGTAATACCATTATCTGCTATTGAACTTCGTGAAATAAATTGCAAAAGAACGAAAAGCTCGGCGAAGTTAACGAAATATAACCTATTTCCTAAAGACTGATGACTTATTGTCTTCTGGCTGATTGGCTCACTGATTTTCTCTAGACAAATATCTGATTTGCAACTGAGTGACTAACTGACTGATTGAAAAACTTCTTTCCTTCTGAATGATGACTGATTTTCTATTAAATAACGCTTCTTATCAAAGTATGCTATGTTTTGAGCCTCTGTCACTCTGATAATATTGTCAGCAGATGGCTTGTGAGCTTAATGTCATGAAAGCATTTGTCTCGTAAGCATTTATCATGAAATCTAACTATATCTAGTGATAAAGTGTTGACATGCTTTATCTGGGCGACGGCCATACCTTACTCCAACGGTTCGAATCCACTAGAGATGAATGGAGATTTTTCTGCCATGTAAATTGTTTCCAGTGGCACAGATAGGTTTTCGGTGTTCTGAACTATGGAGGGCTAGTCACAAATACCTATGCTTCGAAGTGGGTATCATGGGATTAGTTTTTACCGTTTTTAATTATAATTATTTTTTTTTCTTAAGGTGAATCGTTTAAGAGTAGCGAGATTTCTTGTCATCACCTCCTCCCATTTGATATGCCTTCAATGAGACAGGAAGTATCGTATGTAGGCAGTAACCTACTTTTTCTTCCCAATCTCCACAGATACCAGCCTAAAAACAAAGTCAAGACAATTAAAGAGAGTAATGCCACTAATAATGCTGGGAGTCAGCTTTACTTCTCAGTGGGGAGGAGGGAGGGGGGGGTGTTACTGGAAAATCACTTGCCTCAAAAGTAGGAAGACCGGGTTTGATCCCCGGGACGCCACGGAACTTTAGGCAGAGACAGGAGCCTAAATGCAAATCTACGGTATCGTGTCGTTATCTCGGGGAATTTACGAATGTTTTCATTCTCAGTCACACGCTTCCTTGTCAGTAGTACAAAATGAACTTTGAACATCTTTGAGCAGCTTTCAATTTCCTGAACCGTTTGCACCCAGAACTGTCAAAAGGACCTGGACTTGTAAAGTGTGTATTCTGAGTTAATGTCTGTTGGTTGTTTTCTTTGTCAGTTACGCTTTGCACACTGGGATGAGGGAGGTTAAGGCCACAAAACACCACTTCTCATGTCTTAAATCAGTATTGGTTATCTGTCTTAAAGGCTCTTATCCAGTCGAAAGGCGTAAATCTGTTTTCACTAAAGTTGTAGTTGTTGTTGTTGTTTAGATTTTTCCACCCGACCTAGTCAGAGTGGAAGCGGGCCTAAGGTGGAAGGCCCGCCAGTGAAATGCAGATATGAGGGGGTAGCTGGAGCTATGGAAATTAATTTGGAGATTGAACAGGGGTAGTTATGCTTGTGAATAATCCGTGATTTTTCCGCTTTAGGTTTAAGAGGAATTTATCAGCGAAAGCCACAGGGTCAATGGCGGCAAGAGGGTTAAAGGTGGAGTCGTGAGGAGACTGGAGGCGATCACTGGCAGTGGAAGTGGAAGGGGAAGAGGGAGAGGATGGAAGACATGGATTGTCAGTCTCCATCTCCTCGGCAGGAAGTGGTCGTTGTTTCTTCCCCTTCTTCTTTTTCCTAGGTGCAGAGGGGCGATGGAGAAGCACGAGCCTCCACGATGGCCTGTAGGTCTCCTGCTGGTGCCCCGTCAGGAGTAGAGTCGGCGGCTTCGATGACAGCAGCTGGTGGTGGTGAAGAAGGGGTGTGATCGTCCTTGTCCTGGAGAATGGAAGGATCGGGAGAGGCGGCCATCCTCACAGCTGCTGACGGCGGCCGGCGGTTGCTGTCGGGTGTGGCGTCCAAGGGCGGGGCAGGGGTGTTGTTGGAGGAGGAGACACTCGCTCTGTTAATAGAAGCGTCGAGCTGCAGCCTTTGTCGCAGTGTTGTGCGAGGTTTGGGAGGCTGCAGCGTGGTGGAAAGACGCTCCTGACGAAGGGCTGGCCGAGCATCACGAGCGAAAGTCTGGGGGATGATAAGGCGCGGCAGCCCGTTCTTCTCAAAGATCTGGGAGAGTAGAACGAGCAGCGCCTCCTTATCACGGCCACAGAACACCTTCGCAGTCGCAATGCACATAGCAACGATCGTTTCCACATCACCAGAACATGGAGGATCCTCCGGCCGGCCTCCACGAGCCGAGGGGAGCCGACGTGAATGGGCAACGCCCTTCACGGCGGCACCTCCCGGCCCGGTGACGCCCGTAGCCTCGGGACCCTTCGGTGTCTCGATGATTTTGAAAAAGACCGTCTCGCCCTGGCCTAACGAGAGCGAAGGGCGCCGTGAAGAGGACGCAGTGATCCCGGAACGGTGCACGAATACATCGGCACCAGTATCCTGGCGCCGAATGAACCCGTACCCCACCCTCACGCTGTACAATTTCACGGTGCCTTTGATGGACTGCACTCCTCCTTCAGGCTCGATACTGCTACAGGTAGCCCCCCCTCGACGGGTCGTAGGCTGGAGCAGTAGAAGAAGAGGCCACGGTGAGGAGAGGAGGAGATGTTGCCGCCACCGCTGCTGGACGATAATTGTTTCACTAGTTGTTGTTGTTTAAAGATGTCTCCCTCCTATAGAGGGAGCCGGGCATTATATTAGCCCGGTCAGTGGGGTGTGGGCTGATTAAAAAAATAGTAAGGGGGAAGACAGGGCCTGGAGATTGCCCAGCACACACGCCCTATCTTCTGGCTGGCTTTGTGGTGTGTGTGTGTGTTTCACTAAAATTAAACTTTCTCTACATACGCATAAGCTTGTGGCTGAGGTCCCTGCCAAAGAGTAATGGATGTATGGCTGGTTACCGAGCTTATCACAGCAAATCACACCTATGGTACTATTTCCCACGGTCATTGATATCTACCTACATATCATAGTCTTGCTTGCTAATCATGTTGATATATAACTTTTTTTTTTCCATTACTGCAATACCTCACTCCTATAGTCATTAGCGCTCTTCCATCAGTTTCAGTTTCTCCCCTGTTTTCTTGTCACTTCCACTTCAAGGTTCCTTAAATTTTTCATAATAACTTCTTAAAAAACTTCCCCCCCCTAAAAAAAAAATACAATCAATTTTACCCCTTTGATCCGATGATGAATGTATTTCATTCTTGTTACTTCGAGGCGGTAATATTTACTTATGAGACACTTTTCCACCAGGTGGTGTTAGATGTTTCATTATTCCTTTCACTACAAGAGATCACCCCTAATCCGTCACAAATCGCCTGCTCGATAGCAGGAATTAAATATATGTCGCCAGACTCTACAGGCTTATCAAATGCAGCTCATAGGTTAATCTGTAAGGCTAATACTCGTGGGATGAATCCAACAAATTAGAAAACTTAACTTTCACGTGAATGAGGATAACAGTCCTGAGGTCTGTGTCTGTTCGTTAATCATTCTGTTGACTTCCCCTGCTTCTCTAATTACCTTTTCCTGTTTCTGAATTTTGTCAGTCGTGATGATGGTGATTTGATTATTACTTCAGTGTGTTCTCGTAGTCTTATTGCATTCGACATTTCTATTAGCACTACATTTTTATGCCCCCGCACACCTATGTGCATGCGTCCGTAACACTTTTCTGGGCACGATATCTCCTGAACCCGTCCACGGATTTCCACCAAACTTTTTCAGTGATGCATCGTGAGGAGAAAATGAACTGATTACGTCAGCTTAGTCAAGGGGTCAAAGATCAAGGTCACATAGGGTCAGTTGAACTTATCATTGTGGGCACGATATCTCCTGAACCCCTGGAGAGGTCATATGGGGTCGAGTTTGTTTATCTTTAGACTCAGTTATCCTATCTTTTCACCTCCCTCCTTCTCTCCACTTTTCCTCCCTCTCTACAGATGTGGCCTGATGCAGCTTCCCAAGAGTGGCAGTCCAGGAATCACCGACCTTCCTTCTGTTCTCTCACTTTCTCTCCCGTGTGTGTGAGTGTGTGTGTGGCTTAGGTGTCAATATGTATAAACAATGAGGCAAGGGGAAAGTGGTAGGGAGTGTCCTAAACCAACAAGAATATGAGCTAATGATGTGCAGGGGTGGTGGGGGAAGGGAAAGGGTTGGGAGGAGGGGAGGGGAGGGCCAGGCAGGGGTTTAGAGAGGGCCAAATTATCCATCCCCAGTCGGGATTTTCAGAATTGGCCTGCTGGCGGTACAGTCTGTTTCCCCATCTCTCCCAACTGTTGTCTTTTTCTTCACCTGGACAGCTCCAATGGGTTCCTCACCCCCCCTCCCACCCACCCACCTAAAACCTTCATCAGGAGCGATCTGACTCAGTCCCTCACCCCAGCCAAGATTGTGGTGGTGGGATGAACTGATTAGGTCAACAAGGACATGGAGGTTGTATGGCAAGTCCGTGCGCAAAGCCTGGCGGAGGCATACCGTGCGACGCATTGCATCTACAGCTTGGGGGCTGCTGCGTTCATGGTGTTTCATTTAATTATTGTGTTTGTCTGTTTCAACTTTTCTTTTATCTTAAGCTGTTACTCAGTAGCCTTGGAACACTATCGTTCATTCTACATTCGGAAACACTGTCGCCCGACCTGACAGACCCGATTGCGGAATATCAGTAAAAAAATATAAAATGCAATTATTTTATAACAGTTTGATTCCTAAAGTATTAAACATTCCTACTGTACTGTATATTAAATGCCCAAATAATATTAATCTTAAAATTTTATGGGTGGAAAGTGGGTACTGAAAATGTAGCTAAAAATGCCATTTTTTGTATATATCCTCAAAAAACATCACACAAAAAAATGACAGTTATGGGCTTCCGACTGTTATTCTTCACTGAATGCTTAGTTATACATCTGAATTTGTAGTCCATAGCGTCACTGAAACTTTTTTGGAAATATGGCAATGAAGAGGACAACAAAGATTTTGAAAAAGTATGCACTGACAAAAAAAAAAAAAAAAAAATGAAAGGAAAGGAAGGTATGTGACAAAGCAACTCCACAATGTCTTGCTGCTCTTCATCACTTGGTGAATTTGTTGCCAATACTGCAAAATACTGTGTACGTTACTTTATCTGAAACCAAAAGATACCCTTCTGTAGTAAATGCAATTCACACACAGTATGTACAATATATGGTACCAACAAAATACGTACCGTACATGAAATTTTTCTAAAATGTTAAATCAGTTACATACATTAAATATATAGGTATACACATAACTACATAGCTCCAGACATAAGTACATACATGCATGTAGCTACAAACATACCTATGTGGCTACATACATAGCTACATAGCAACAAACGTAGCTACATACAAATTACGAACATAACCACAAACAAAACTAAATACTTGTACATACATGTAGCTACAAATACAGCTGTATGGCTACATACATGGCAACAAACAACAGCTACATGCTGATTTATGAACGTAGCTACAAACATACAGACGCATTGTTTACAACCAAGCTCCGATGTTTGTACTTTGCAATTCCCGAAATTTTGCACTTATTACTGTCGTCCGATACAGGGGATCGATTTACCATACTACACCTATCATTGTCATCTGATCTGTCAGGTACAAAATAGTTAAAAAACACTGAAAGAGCGGAGGAGCAACAACTCACCCTTCCTCGACGAAAGACAAAGGCAAAGTGAGGCTACATGAACACTCAGGTGTTGCCACCTCGTGGAAGGCCATGAAATCACATTATGAAGGGCGCGTGAATCTGTCAGATCGGACAGTGTTCTTGGCTTTAAATGTTGTTGTCATCCATCCATCGATCAGCCACTTCTTTGTTGCCGTTTCAGGAATGTAGAAGGCCGGGGCAAGTGCTCATTTCCAACATTTGAGGCGAAGGTGCCCAGCCTCACTTGCCCAGCCTCACTTGCCACTGACTGGCATTATGTGACCAATAAACTCTAACCATTCCTCGGGGGAAAAAAAAAAACCTACTGGGTCAGTCCTGTTAGAGTGCCTTAACGCTCTAAAAAACCAGGTATCACATATTTATAAGGTTACCACCCTTGTGTGTGTGTGTGTGTGTGTGTGTGTGTGTGTGTGTGTGTGTGTGTGTGTGTGTTTTACAGAAAACCATTTCGTTTGTTATTGCAGCGTTACCCATGGCAGCAGTACATAAAGTGAGTGGTGTAATTAGTATATCAGCTTAAGTATATCAGGGTCACCTGCCACTTCTGTACTGTATCCAGGAAGTGTGGACTGGTACGGTAGCTGAAAAGTGGAGGAGTTTTTATAAAGCATCCAAACCAATTTACAACAAACACTAGCCTTCACAATAGTTAACTATTATCACACATCGTTTTATTTTTCGCATTTTGTTACCATTGATTCAGATTTGATTGTGAATTGTGATCTGTTGGATGATACAAATATACTCCTGCATACATTATGAGAAGCATTACCCACACCTTAAGCTTAGGAGTTTATAAATATGGCCCCTACGATAATGGATAATTTTAATATACACTAGGAAAGATAGCTTATCAGATAAGGGGAGGTGGGTGGGCGTTCTCTGCCTGGCTGGAGTTTAGCGGGGCTTAAGAGGTTAGGGGTGTCGCCTGAGTTTACTGATTGAACGCTAAACCACTTACCTCAACTTGCCGCCAGTTAAGAGCAGGAAGTTTTCTCTGGGGCTTCGTGCAGGTCAGGTCGGATCAGGTCACGTCATTTTAGACTGGATAGGGTCAGGTTAAAAAGAAGTATGATTAGGTTAGGTCAGATCAGGTCAAACTGTATAGAATCAGGTCAAATTCTAGTTGGCTAAGGTAGGGTGAGTCAGGTTAGGTTAGGTTCGAGGTAAGTAGGCCAGTTTCGGTTAGGGGAAATTAGACCAAGTTAGGTCAAACTGATTAGTCTCAAGTAAGATGATTAAGGTGGGCTGTCTGGTTAAGTTACGTAAGGTTAGGTTCGGTTAGAGTAGGTTGAGTCAGCTCCCAGTGTGTAATGCCACGCAATGAACTGGCTGCTTAAGATAGAGCGAGTCGGATTAGGCTCGGGTAGAGCAGTTTGAGTTAGATTAGATTATGTAGAATCAGGTCAGTCTGTAATTAGTTAAGATAGACCATCAGGTTAGGGAGGAACACCTAGGATCAATCTGGAACTGGCTAAGTTAAGCTGGGATAGATTATAATGGTCTCAGGTTAAAGTATGTTAGGTCAAGTTACCAGTAACTTAATTAGGTTAGGTTAGATTAAGGTAAAGTAGGTTGGGTTGCCTTGCTAGATTCCATAGAATTGGGTTAATTTATGGAATCATAGTCGCTTTTACGAGCAGTGACCAAGAATTAATGATATTATATAATTCACATGAAGCCTAACTTCGCAGGTTCATTGTTAAAGACCGACGATGGTTGGGTTTGTTTATGCTAAGAAAGTTTACTTTATTTAGTGTAAAATACACTTCGGAGGATTAGATTGCATTAACATATTGTACCCTAATTCTTTTTCATTAATCCATTCGTCAGCTAATACTTTTCTGTACCATCAGAGGCCTAGCCTGGGGCTACGCTACTCATTCCAGTTATTTAAGTCGAGTGACCAGCCTCAGTGGCCCCTGAGAGGCAATATGTGAGCAGGCAAATCGAACCATTCCTCGGATTTAAACTCTTCAGGGCCCATTCGGCTAGAGCACCTTAATCCAACAAACCACAAGGCGTAATTTGGTTATATGGTTATCACCAGCATAGTAAATGGTTTCCTGGGATACAGTAAATCATTCAGCGTATCACACATTGCAGAGTCACCTGAAGGTTGCACTACATCGGGCGTCCCCATCAAGCACAAAATTTATTTCATGTGTAATCAGATAACTACAGCAATTATAAAAGATTGAAAAAATATACTGTATATCAATTTGACATCAGCAAGTACAGTATAATGGTTTGACAGATCTAGTCAGCTCAAGAGAGGACAGATAGTTAGGTTTTGAATGGATAGATTCGGTTTGGATAAACTGTCCTATGATGGACTATGCTGCGATAAGTTAGGCAATGCTAGGCTGTTTTTCCTCAGGCAGACTAGATATGACCTTTCAGAACATGACTGATTTCAGTGACGCTAAATGCTGAAGGTCAGTAGGCTACCCAGTACCGAGATGTGATTGCAGCTGTTGTGGTTTTAACTGTTTGACTTCATTATATTCTGCTTGGTATGCTTCTGTAATGATGATGACAGTGCACTTGGGTTACAGTAATGCTTTGAATGGAGATAATAGTAGTGGTGATGTGGTTGTGCTGGCGGTGGTAGTGATGATGTGGTTGTGTTGGTGGTGGTAGTGGTGATGTGGTTGTGTTGGTGGTGGTAGTGGTGATGTGGCTTTGCCGGTGGTGGAAGTGGTGATGTAGTTGTGTTGGTGATGGTAGTGGTGTCGTGGTAGTGTTGGAGGTGGTAGTGGTGATGTGACTGTGCCGGCGGTTGTAGTGGTGATGTGGTTGTTGGTGGTGGTAGTGGTGTTGTGGTAGTGTTGGAGGTGGTAGTTTTCTGTGGGTATGTTAACGGTGATAATCTTGTTTGTCCAGTAGTTTGGCCACAGAAGCTGAGATGCTGGTGTAGTTATGAAAATGGTGGTAGTGTAGTGATAGTTTTAAGACCAATGCAGTTGTGTAGGAGAGAGAGAGAGAGAGAGAGAGAGAGAGAGAGAGAGAGAGAGAGAG
>JAGKTI010042041.1:0-10162 GCA_018397915.1 Birgus latro
GTGTACAAGAGATGTTGTGGTATTAGAGGTAGACTGCGAGATAATGCCGATTTTATGTGTGTGGCATGTCAGGGAGAGCAAGTGGAGATTGTTAGGCATGAAAGTATTGAAGTTGCTGGTGAGTCTCTTGAGTGTGTGGAAGAGTTTTGTTATTTGGGAGACGTTATGTGCCGGAGGTGGGGCTGGAGCTAGCTCAGTTGCTAGGGTGAGAAGTGGTTGGAAGAAGTTCAGGGAGCTCCTGACATTGAGAGGACTCTCCTTACGTGCTAAGGGGTCTGTGTATGCAGCATGTGTTAGGAGTGTGATGCTGTATGGTAGTGAGACCTGGGCAGTAAAGGAAGAGGATATTCGCAGGCTTAAACATACAGAAATGACAGTGACTAGGTGGATGTGCAGTGCGTCCCTGTGTGCAAGGCCTGGGAGGGCTGGGTTTACGATGGAAGAGTTGAGAGGTAGGATGGGACTGGAGTGTATTGGTGTTGTGATGAGGAGAGATAGGCTGAGGTGGTTTGGACATGCGGAGAGGATGGGGGATGATAATTGGGTGCAGAATGTGAGAAGTGTTAATATTAGGGGAGGGGTAGACTGAGAAAGACATGGGACGAGGTCATTAAATGTGACCTCAGGGTTAAGGGATTGAACAGGGAGGCTGCCAAAGATCGAGCAGCATGGAGAGCCGCCATTAGGTGACCAAGGCTGACGCATGCAAGCATGTTGGAGCCTTCAAAAACGAAACGAAATGAAACGGTCATGCAGTAGGGCTAAAGTTTCAGTATTTCCTAAATTTCTCATGAAATTCCAATATAACTTCTGAACCACGCATTTTTAGGTATTGGATTGTAATAGGGAAAAATCGAATTGATTTTTAAATAATTGCCAACAATATGTGATGAGAAATAACTTGAAATACTAAATTGCCACCAGTTTGTAATAGGAAATAGCTTGAGATAGGATAAGCTACCAGCCTTGTGATGGGTAAACTGGACTGTCTAAGAAGATTTAGGATTAGTATTACGTTTTCTTTAGATCAGCCTACGGGTTACGCTCGTGACAATAATGGGGGTAGCAACAAGGGTAGCGATTAGCCTGAGCAGCCGTAGACCTGTAACAGAATGAGGACAAGCGAGGACCTTGATACTTACTGTATAAATCATGAAAAACTCGGTCCGCCGGACTTCGGCAGGGCATGAGCAATCTCCTCTCCACTAGTTCTCTCCTCTGTGCGAATTACCTCCGTACACTCTCAACAAAACATTATACCATTACTACCAACAAGCCATGTGCAGTCTTCATGAGCAGGGGAAGGAAGAAGACTGGTATGAATGCGGGATTACACGGATTTTTATTACACGTTCCAAAACTCAAACAAAATGCAAGAATGGAAAAGAATTTCGATGGTGACTGATTCACAGTTGGTTGGACAGATGGTGTATGACACAACTTTGTTAGAGATGAGTCTGGTCAAGTATTAACATTCCAAATATACAAGAAAATGAAGTCATTTACAATCAACACGCCACCCTCTGGGTGTACTCTTGATAAACCATGTTATAAACCTCTAATACCATCCCTCACTGACATAAATGTCCCCTCCCAAGATATAACGGGGCACAAGCATGACCACGGGGTGACAAACAAACAAAAACTATTTTAAATTTTGGCCCCTACTCTCCATATATAAAATAGTCAGTCTGTTGAAAGATTCTGATATGAAAGTTGACTCTAACTTGGGGCCAGTAGATAGGTTACTCGAATTACAATTAATACTCTAAAATAGAGAACAATCACTTCCAGTCCTCAAAAAAACAAAAACAAAAAAACATACATTCAGTAACCTATTATTCACTTTACAGATTTACCTTAAATATAGCTGAGAGAGATATACCTCCCCTTTTCCTCACAATTTTCAAAATAATAATGACAGAGCCGAAAGAACAATACAGTGTCACAATTTTTCCCAGAACACACTCTAAATTCGAAAGTTTCGCACTCAGCGATCCAAACGGCTGGTCAACATATCTGTATATTCTTCCTTACTTAACTATTTGCGCTTCGTGTAAGTTGGGACCCAAAAGAAGTTCACAAAGTTGGTTAACAATCAAAGCTTCACTTAACTTCTCATAGCTCTGAGTGTGAGTGGGAGTCTGGCAGTCATAACGGAGCACGTGGTACCCACCATCGACGGTGCAAGGCAACTTTACCACGGCTAACCTCCAACACAGATATCCTGCTGTCCTCTGGCCCAGCGTCAGTTGGCGACACAGCTAAACTCCCAGGTCACTTCCCTTCTCCAAACTCCTCAGCAAGGAGGGGAGAAGTGTGGACATCTCTCGAACACAGGTCCCCCTGGCACCGCGACTCAGCTCAGAGTCCCCCCAGACGCCTGCCTCAACCTCTCTCACACACACAGCAGCACTTGGCGTGGCTTTTTCTTAGCAGGGCTTTCAAATTATTTCCCTAACCTCCTTAACAATACGTTCCTTTCCAACTAAATAGATCATTTCTAAACTAGCCCTATTCGCTAGTATCACATTGACGTAAAAATCTATGTTACACCATTTTAAATGAACCATACTATATGTACAGGTGACTACTTAACGTGGATGAACTCTGCGCAATGTGGCCTCTTTGTCTCTAACCAGTAAGCGGTTACCTTCAATAAAAATGATTATTTGAATGAGGGGACACTACAATAATTTTCCTTCGTTACAGGATCACATAAGCAATTTAAAAGCCCAGCCTGACGGGAGACCCAGGGAGGGGTGTCGCAACACCCACCCCACGGAGGATGACGGTGAGACTGAAGCAACACCCACCCTAGGAGGAGACCACCGAGTGGCATATAGGGCGCGTGTAGGCCCAGGGCTAGAAGGGCTTACGTCCCAGACTTCCTTGCATCCCTCTTGCCCTCAACCAACATCCCAACAAGAACGTAGTCCTGGCCGCCTACTCACCAGCTGGGCTAGCCCTCACCAGGTTCAGGGTGGGGCTGATACCACAGCCCCAGACAGCACTGTGATGCAGGCCACCGTCCGTGTCGGGAAGGAGGAGCAGGCCACCGTCCACTTTTCAGCTGTTACCCCCTGCAGCACCACGACACAGGGCACCGTCTGTGTCGGGAAGGGAAAGCAGGCCACTGTCCGTTCTTCTCCTGCAGCCACCTCTGGAGACAGCGCCGCGACACGTGCCACCGTCCGTATCGGGAAGGGAGAGCAGGCCACTGTCTGCTCTCCAGCTCTTACCCACTATAGGACCACGACACAGGTCACCATCCATGTCAGGAAGGGAGAGCAGGCCACCATCCGCTCTTCGGCTGCAGACCCAGCGGGGGACAGGACCGCAACACAGGGCACCGTCCACGTCGGGAAGGGAGAGCAGACTGCCATCTGCTCTCCACCTGTTGTCCTTGGGATTAGAGGAACTGCTGTGTCAGCCACCGTCCACATGGGGAAAGGAAAGCAGGCCAACATCCGCTCTTTGTCCTCTGCTCCAAGGACGTTCCCTGAGGAGGACGTCCCTGGCTCGGCCCACCACCACTCCTGTGGCTGAGCGGGACAACCTTCTCTCTCTCTCCCCACAGAGGCAGTCCCCTAGAGGAGTTGCAGCTGGAGGAGCCCTGGCAAGGCCCCGTGATGAGCCTGGGAGTCCACGCTCTACAGCCAGAGCCCCGATGACATCCTCTGCTGTCGGACTCTCGGAGGAAGGGTTGCCACGGGTTGCCCCTGATGGCGGCTCCACCCAAGAAGGACTGCAGCTCCCAGACACCCAGGGGTGACCCCAGGACCCTGGGGTGTGACCTCCACAGTCCCATCGGCCGGAACTCCACCTCCTGGAGCGGGGCGTAGACAAGCACACCGGCTCACCCTATTCGGCCCTTGCCCTGAGAGTTGAACTCCACGACGAGGTCCCCCAGGAAAGGGCCTCCCTCTATGCCGCCCAGCAGTCCAGCCCAGACAACCCGGCCCGTGGCAGTAGTCCTGTGCCTCTTGTGAGAGGACACCTTCGACGGTGCTCCCCCCACACCTGGCCAACACTTGTGAGCAGCCCAAGTATCCAGTCGCCCAGACCAGAGTCCTCTAGTCTTACTTGTGCCTTGTACCCAAAGAGTGTATTGTGTGATATTGTATTTGTATCTTGTTCAGTGTTGTGTAACTAATGTAATATATGTGTAAGGTTGATTTAGCAGAGTTTTTATGCCCTGTTCCTTTGTTGGTATACACTAGACCCATTCTAGAAAAGAACCCCAGATCAGTCTCTCGTGATCAAGGGACAAGAAGTTGACCCTTGAAAACGCAGCATAACAGTGGTGGCTAGTGGTTGTTCTTGATCCACTCGGCAGGAACGAGGAACAGAAGGGAAAGTATAACAAAACGGCGGTCAAAGCTCATGTGCAATTACCAAAGTTTGACCCCGAACAATATGATATCAACACATACCTATCCATGGTTAAGCCACTCCTGGACATAGGATTTGAAGATGACAGGCAGAAAATAGCAGTTACCTTGGGCTCACCTGGGCAAACCAGTGGCAAGCTTTGCATCCAAGATCATCCCAGAGCTGACATGGGCCAACTTCACTCAAATCGTGACTCAGGCAGTCACGCCATCCTTAGGGAAAGTCATAGCTCTGTCACAGCTAGACACCCTCACCTTGGAGGGCAACCTGGATGACACTCATCCAGGCCAGGCGACTCATCACTCCCACATACCCAGACGCCAACGCAGCTACCCGGGAGCAACACATATTAAACACCCTATTGAGGATCCTCCCGAGAATCATCAGAGAACATTTTACCTTTCATGACCTTATGGGAGACCTTGATAAGGATATACAGCTTGTGAAACATCTCCTAGCCGCCTGTCACCCCCCCCAGCACATTAGTGCCGTCAGTAAGTTCCCTACCCGTAGACCTACACCACACCACAAGCCACGGATGCCCACAACCAACTCAAGCCCTCCAACAACTCCCACCATACTCAGGGCACACGCTACCAAGAGGTGCCCCACTCCCAAAGAAAATAACAACGTTATCTCCATCAACCCGTGGGAGTTCTCTGCATGCAGCCACAGATGTCCCCTACATGACATCCGCGAACGACTAAAGGCTGCATGGTGCAGAGCAACTGCTCAAGGGCACTGAAAGATCTCTTCATTGGACGCGGAGGGTGTCGAGGATGACGCTTACCCCACCAACGGCACCGACCCCGGGGACGCGGAACTTGAAGAAGATGACGTCCCACAGCAGCTGGGTTTTTAGGACTGCCCCCACACCTCCCCATGGTGGTGGGGGCCATCTCACAAAAATACCAACCCCCAGTCTACGACAAAATGAGGCTGAATGGGGTAAAAGTGAGGCTACTGGTGGACATGAAAGCAGCCAGATCATGCCTATACACCCATTTCTACTCCCGCCACAAATCGGCTTTCAGCCCGCTTCTCCCCACCTCAGCCCACCTTGTGGATGCGAGAGATGGCCAATACGTGAGGAAACCCGGGCCCTGCGTGCCAACACCTACCAGCAAGTTTCAACCCAGTATAAATTCTTTGTTTTCAACTCAACCTGCCGTGCATATCATGGCTACCTGGGACTGGACCTCCTACAGAAATTACACACCAGCATCTACTGCCACAAGAGATGTCTCCATTTTCAGAAGCCTCCACACCCCCCCCCTCAGCACGACCACACACACCTCTTTCACCCCACTCCCTCTTGCCCCCCACGCCACCCCCTAATCCCCCACTCCGTGCACCCCTCCTCCCCACCTCACCTTATCTGGAACCATCGCCTCTGCCCAAACCATCCCCCCTCAGCATGAGGCCTGACTACACCTGAACAGGCCCACTGGAACCACTGTCCTGTTCTCCCTTAACCTACCATCTGGGACCCTTTCCTCCTGCCTCCTGGCCCCCACCTTCCTTCCCCCTCACCTCGGGGCAGTACATGTCGCAAATCTCTCCACCCTTCCCCTCACCCTCCCCAAAGGGTTAGTGATCGGAGAAATGGAGGAGGCTGAGCCTTGTGCATCCCCTCCCTCCTCCCCCACCACCCTACTCCCTCTACCCGAACACCTCTTACCTCACCAAGCCGACAGCCTCCGACACCTCCTCCTGGACTTCCAAGACCTGTTCACGTCAGGACCAGCAGACATCGGCCGCACCACATACCTAACACATGAAATCCACACCACAGGACCACCTATTCGCCAACCATCACGACGAAAACAAAACAAAACAGCGGGCTGAGGAAAACCAGCAGGTCCAAGAAATGCTCGATGCTGGCATTATATCACCCTCCACTGGCCCATGGTCCTCCCCAGTCATTAAAAAGAAAGATGGCACCATGCACCTCTGTGTGGACTATAGACAACTCAATGACGTGACTACCAAGGATGCTACCCCCCTACCAAGAATTGCTGACTTCCTCAACTCCCTATACAGAGCATCATGGTTCTCCACCCTGGACCTACAATCGGGATACTGGCAAGTCCCCATTCATCCCAAGGACAGGGGCAAGACAGCTTTCTCGAACAGCAACAGGAAGCACTATGAGTTCAACATCCTCCCATTTGGACTCTGCAATGCCCCAGCTACTTTTTCTCGCCTAATGAAGTCTGTCCTCAGTGGCTACACCTGGGAAATCTGCCCGGCCTACCTAGATATTGTAATCATTTTCAGCCAAACCTGGGCCGACCATCTCCAACGCCTCAAGCAAGTTTTCCTGCGCATCCGCCAGGCAGGACTCAAACTCAGATCCTCGAAATGCATCCCGGCTGCACGATCTGTCTCGTTCCGGGGGCACATCACCTCAAGGGAAGGCATCGCACCCAACCCTGACAAGCTGCGTGCTACTGCAGATCTCCCCTTGCGACGAGACGTCCATGAAATATGCACCTTCCTGGGGCTCACATCATACTACCAGTGCTTTGTAAAAGGGTTCGCCAACATCGCCAAATCCATTCATGACATGACTAAAAGGGTGAGTCTTTCACCTGGACTGATGATCAAATCACTGCTTTCCACACCCTGAAAACCAAGCTCATCACTGTCCCGATCACTGCATTGCCTGACTCCACCATGCCTTTCCGGCTCTACACTGACGTGTTCCTAGTGGCAATCGGCGCCGTCCTCGCACAGATGCAAGAAGGGCAGGAACACATCATCGCCTGTGCCAGCTGCACCCTCAACCAGGCCAAGAATTACGCTGCCACTGAGCGAGAATGCTTAGGCATCGTATGGGCACTAGAGCACTTCTGGGCCTACCTCCCGGGCACACACATCACCATCATAACCGAACATCAGTCTCTCCAATGGCTACATCAGTCAAACACCCACAACACCCGACTCGTCCGGTGGAGAGACACACTGGAGGAATTCAACCACAAAATCTCCTATCGCCCCAGCAAATTACACACCAATGCCGATGTCCTGTCTCAACTGCCAATCAGCTCCATCCATGGCGAACCCAGCCTGCTTCACCAATGGAGCAACAAAGATCACCCCCACTGGATACCTCCCCAGATATTCACAAAACTACACCAGCAAGGCGACAACCCATTCACCCAGTCTGAACACATAGTACTCAACCTCGAAACTGCCCTCGACGCTGTGACCCACCTGCACTCCATCAGTGGCATCCATCTAGGCACCAAGAAACTGTTGCAAGTGTTCAACAATGCTTATTGGAGACCCGGCCCCTCCAACCTAGCCAAGCAGGTCGCCCAGGCCTGCCAACCCTACACACTGGCCCATCAGGGAACACCACAGCCCACAAACCTTGGCAGCTATTGTCTGTGGATGTAGTCGGCCCTCTCCCACCTAAATCCGGCTACAAGTACATCATCACTTTCGTGGACATGTATTCCAAATTCATCGCCTGTTCCACCAAGGAGCACAATGCCATAGCCGTAGCCAACACCCTCATCCGCCACGTCTTCCCCTACTTCGGTATCCCACAGGCCCTGCACTCAGACAACACCCCTGAATTTACCAGCAATATATGGGAAGAACTCTCCACCATATTTGGCTATAGAATCTCAGACTCCTCTCCCTACTGGCCCCAGGGGAACGGAGTATGCGAGAGAAGCCACCACACCCTTCTCAACCAAGTGCGGGCCAAGAGACTAAAAATGAAGATTGGCCTGCACACGTCAAGATCGTGCAGTGGGGGATGAACACATGCCCTTGACAGGACGGCATCTCTCCTTACGAAAGAGTATTCGGAGAAGCCCCCCTCCTCCTGCCGCTACAACATCACCTCCAGCCTCCCTCCACATCTCCAACTTCCAACCCCCTTCACCACCTCAAAAGACGATTACACCACTTACAAAAACATCATGACTTACAGCCAAATATCACCCCAATCAACCCCTACAAACCAGGAGACTTGGTAGTAGTGGCTAAACTCCCTAAGCCAAACAAAATTTTGCCACGTTTCATGGGGCCCTACACCATCACCAGCATCCCCAACCCCTACCAAGTCACCATCCAATATCACGATACCCAATGTGCCTATCGCAGTCGACATGTGCGCCCATTTCACACCAAACAACAACCTCGCACCCAGACCCCCACCCGCCACGCCACCTCACCACCAGCAGCGTCCCACACCTGACTCATATAACTTTTACCTTTCACCCTCCTCTACCTCATCGTCCCCCTCACCCACTTCCCCTTCCTTGCCCTCCCCCCACTCCTCACCTCCAACCTCCCCCCCGGCGACCTCACCTCACGCCTCACCTCCTGCCACCACACCACCACCGCAGGCCCAGCCACCCAGCCCAGGGACCCCCAACCCACCTCCGACCCCCTGACCACATTCCCGGCAATGCACACCTCCAACCACCACTCTCACACCCATGCAATGGTCTCCTTCGTCCCCCCCAATACCCCACACCCACTACTCACACCTCCACACACCAACCCCTCCCCCACCACCACTACACCAGCTCCGTCCTCCCACATCTCACCACAGGAACCCTCAGTGCACCCAGCCACCACACCACCTACACCTGTCCTCATCACCACCACCATGACCAGATCCAGCCACCTTTCATGCCCACCAGCCAGATATGCGGCCACACCCTCACCCACACCCCCAACATCGCCAACACCACCAAAACCACCCACCTCCACCTCCCACATACCCAACACAACCCCCATAACCTTACCCATACACCAAGCCCAGTGGAAACTTCCACCTACTTAACCGCTCAGGGGGAGGATTTGCACCTGCCCTACACGACCAGATAAAAGCAGGGACGCACCACCACCAGCCAGCATACATCTGGAGGTCATCGACCCACTGCCACCGCCGAGGCTGAGGATTCACCAAGTGACCTGGATGCCTGCCCACTGGAAACACATATGCATACATGGGACGCCACACCTCCTCCAGCACGCACAGCAGACCTCCACCCTCCGCATCACCTACACACCCCACCAAGAGCCGAATCTGACTACTGATCACTGGACCACTCTCCTCTACTACCTCACGCCGACCAACTAGATTGCCCTCTCAGACACCTACCACCTCCAGCCGCGAGGACATGACTTTCTCCCCCATGACGGTGGTAAAATGCCCACCCCGATGGGAGACAGGGAGGGGTGTTGCAACACTCGCCGCACGCAGGGACGACGGTGAGGCTGAAGCAACACCCACCCTAGGAGGAGACCACCGGGTGGCATTTAGGGCGCATGTAGGCCTACGGCTAGATGGGCTTACATCCCAGACTGCCTTGCGTCCCTCTCGCCCTCGACCAACATCCCGGCCAACTACTCTCCAGCTGAGCCAGCCCTCACCAGGTTTGGGGCGGGGCTGATACCACAGCCCCAACAGCACTGTGACACAGGCCACCAACTGTGTCGGTAAGGGGGAGCAGGCCACCGTCCGCGCTTCAGCTGTTACCCCTGCATGACCGTGACACAGGCCACCATCCGTGTCGGGAAGGGACAGCGGGCCACCGTCTGCTCTTCTACAGCCACCTCCGGGGACAGCACCGCAACGCAGGCCACCGTCTGCTCTTCGGCAGCCACCTCCGGGGACAGCACTGCGATGCAGGCCACCGTCCGCTCTCTGGCTGTTATCCACTGCGGGACCACGACACAGGCCACCGTCCGTGACAGGAAGGGAGAGCAGGCCACCATCCGCTCTTCTCCTGCAATC
>JAGKTI010042045.1:0-10162 GCA_018397915.1 Birgus latro
ACTGTCCTTGAACCGCTTCACCAGTCTCTGCACTGTCCTCAGTCTAATACCATCTGATTTGCAATAAATGGGAGTTTGTGGCCAGCTTTGTATAAAGTAATCACTTCCACACGCTTGTCCTTGCTTGTGGTTACTTTAGGCATGATGAGAATGTGGTAGGTAACCAAATAACTATGTTATTTGAGTCAAAACATGCCCTCGTGGTGCATCACACACAGAGACAATCCTCGTCCTGTGGCTGCCCAAACATTACTGAGCCTGCTCCTGTGGTGCCAAACCTATCAAGCAGGGTTGCCGGCTCCCGCTGAAAAAGCGTCAACTCATTTCGCATCACAGGGGAGGGTAGTATTGACCCTACTTCACTTAACACAAAGAAGAATGACGTCGGCAAAAAAAGTCAATACTTTCCGCGCCTACTGTATATATGAATTATAGTGACACTGATAGTGTGTTGTTGAGCGAAGATGAAGGGGAGCTGCAAGGCTTGGTAGACGAGTTTGGGAGTGTGTAAGAAACGGAATCTAAAGGTGAATGTAGGGAAGAGTAAAGTGATGGTCTTCGAGAGAAGTGAAGCCAGTGAATGTACAGTAGTGAGACTGGATGGGAAGGATATGGAGAATGTGAGTGACTTTAAGTACTTGGGCAGTGTGATGAGTAAGGATGGAAGTCTGGAGGGTCAAGTGCTCGAAAGGGTGCAGCAGGGAAGGAAGGTTGCTGGTTCGTTGAAAGCAGTGATAAGAAACAGGGAAGTGAGCATGGAAATGAAAAAGTTGTTACATGACAGTATTGTGATACCAACTCTGACGTATGGAAGTGAAGCTTGGACCCTACTGGAAGGACAGAAGTCAAGAGTGAGAGCAGTGGAAATGAGTTATTGGAGAGGAGCTTGTGGAGTCACATGGAGAGACAGACTAACAAATGAGGAAGTGAAGGAGCGTTGTTGTGTGGTTGAGGATGTGATGGGAAGCGTTAGGAGAAGCACGTTAAGGTGGTTTGGGCGTGTGGAGAGGATGGAGAGTGAAAGACTGACGAGGAGAGAGTATGTGAGTGAGGTGGAGGGGGCGAGAGGGAGGGGGAGGCTGGGGATGAGATGGAGGGATGGAGTGGAGAGGTATATGAGAGAGGGGGGTGAGTTGGGAGTGTGGTAGTGAAATGGCAGGGGACAGAGTGACATGGAGGCGATTTGTCTGTGGCCACCCCGTGCGGGATTAAGGCGTCTGGCAATAGATAGATAGACAGACAATATTTCTCTACTCAGTGGGTCTCACTTGAATGTTCACTCTTCCCCCCTTGAAAAGGGACTCGAGATTGGCGATTCTTCTTTGCATTCTGTGCATAGCCAATAATAATACACCAAAAACAATGGAGAAGATCGCAAAAACAGTAGGAGCTGGGCTATACACATAGTAGGGGTGGAACATACTTATACTCAAATCTTCCCATGGCTTCATTGTATCATTAATTAATTTTATACTCTCAAAATCATGTGAAGTTAGCTTAATATTTGTGCTCATGTTCAAATTCATCTCAGGTAGTGGTTGGAAGTATTTGTGCGTGTGATCAAGATTGGCACTGATTGTTTGTAGCTAGGGTGGACAAGGATGGTGTAAATACAGCACAGTATTCATGTGCTATGTATAATCCTGATGCCATGGTATGAGATGTTGGTGTACCTGGACAAGCTATGAAAACTGATGTGTTATGAGTGAAGTAAAAGAACTGTGAATGCCCGATGCGTGCGCTTATGATAGACATGTTTATCTGGAGCCAATATGAAGTTGCACTAATAGTGGATATCGTGATTTTTGATGATAGCCATTTCACAAGGGACTGTGTCTTTAGGATGAAAGGTGAAAATGTACGCAGGACAAAGATGAACAGCATGTAAGGACGTCGACATTTATGTTCAATTGTAGAGTGACTGGCGAACGTGACTGTCTCTCATCTCGTAAAGACCATGAATAGTTCGTTGTTGATGCTGTTGATGATGACCAAATTGCCATTATAATTAGAAGGAAAAAGGTATATCTGATAGACTCTGAACATATCATCTGTAATGAATGGTACATGAACAATTATTGATGTTGGAGTTAGAGTTGCTTCCAGAAATGGGTAATAAAGCATAAGGTTTCTGCACCAAAACAAAGGCTTCAAACTCTGTTTATGTATGCCTTGATAGATGATCTGACGCAGGTCATGGAGTGGAAGCAGATTAGTGGTGACTTTGCCATTACCTGATTTGCTATAGCTTTCATCGTTGCCTGATAATGAACTCTAATGTTGTCTAACTGCAGTAGTATTATGTCAGTGTGTTCCATGATTACTGAGAAATGCTGAAATAATGTTAGGTTACCCTCTATGGCATCAATCTTGCCCACACTCTGATGAATAATACTTTCTGCCTTTTTGAGATTCTTAACAATGGTCATCATAACTGAGTTCTTATTTTCGACTAGTTTATTTTGATATGTTAATACTTCAGCAACCTTATTAAATTTGTTGTTTATTTCTTGAAGATCTTTTTCTGTGGCCAGTCCAAATATGTTTCCTAAAATCGCACCACCTAGATCGAACAGACCACGTTTCCCACGTCCATGTGTGATGTTGTTCGAATCCATAAATGCTTCTGTTCCACGAGATGGGAGATCTTGAATCAGGACATGCATCGTCGTCTTGGTACACTCCATTTTCCATTTCGCTAACTTCACAATTTCATTCACCTCGTCTGTGGTATGAGTGTCTGAAACATAACCAGATATTGCTACCTCGGGTGTTCTCTGCGGCCTGGCGATGTTCTCTAGCAACATCGGTTGTTGGAACTAGACAAACCACACTCACCCAGCCGCCTTTACCACATGAACGGCCAAGGCTCCCAGTTGCATACCACAGGAACCTTCCGATGACGTCATCACTCATGACTTAGCAGATGTGTGCGTGCGCACACACACTAACACTCTCGTCCTCTCTTCTTAATTTGACAGAAGATTCCAAGGACGAAGCTGGATGGTCTATTTGCGTCTGATACACACTATGTATCCAATACATACATTTTTATTTAATTACTATCAAGACCCAGTCTGTGGCCACATACAGATATGTGATGTCTCTTAATGTATTATAAACTTTCTAGTCTCGGCTGACTGCTGCACGCAGCCGCTCGGTCGAGGCACCTTTCTTGGTGAGACAATCAGCCAGTTGTTGTGATGTATCCACCCAGGATACCTCATCAATCTCCCCCCGCTCCAACATGTCCCGCAACACAGCAATATCAATGCACAATCTCCTGTCTTCTAAGCTCTTACAGGAGTAAAGGGCGTCCACCAGACGTTCAGTGTCGACGAAACACTTTATTTTGATCTTTCCACATCCAGAAACCTCACGCAATATGTTGGAGAGATATACAGCAGTTTCAGCACATTCAAGCAGCGCCAACGTCTCAGCAGATAAGGTAGATTTGACGACCCTCCTGATCTTCCTTGTCTGCCAGAATATAGGACATCTTGCCTCACTAGCATCTCGTAGGAAGATCACAAAACTTCCCTGAGATCCATTGCCAACAAGGTTGGCAAATGAGGCATCCGAAAAGCACTCTATATGACAGTCCTCGATCGGCCCCATTCTTGGAATGTATAGCTTCATGTTGTCAGTCTTCACCCTTGACATCACCTTATTGAGTCTAAGCAAATCCGCTACAGTAGCTCGGTTGCTATTCACGCTCAACTCACACACATCAAAGGCAATATCTGGCCGAGTGTATGTGGCAATCCAATTGAGTTGCCCAATTAATGCTCGGTACTCCATTTTCTCAGACTTGGACAGCTCCCCTGATTTTACTGCTGCACGATGTTTACTCAGCGTGACTGGTTTCAAGGATGAAGCATACTGGAATTGGTCGAGCGTTATGCTGCCATCGATGTTGGAGATGACATTGAGACCAACGTATTTGAAGGCTTTTGATTCTGAACTGCAGATGAGGAATATTTGACTCAACCAATTTATCACTTGCTGTTCAAACTCATGTGAACCAGCCCAAAGGAAGTCGTCGACGTAGATGCATACAATGCCTTCGACTTTGCCACCATTGCTCCAAGAGAACAGCGCTGAATCCAGTGATGATACTTTAGCTCCGAGACTCAACAACTGATCTTTTATGCGCAGATACCAATGCCTAGCACAATCACAAAGGCCGTAAACAGTTTTCTTTAGTCTCCATAACTTACCATTTGCATATTTAGGCGGAGGACGTAAATGAACAACTCTCTCAATGTCGTTACCTTGCAGGTAGGCAGCTTTCATGTCCATAGTGTGGCAATCCCACTGGTTGGTGGAGGCCAAAGAAAGTTCCAAACGCACTGCTTCCTTTGAACAAGTAGGCGAGTCTTTTCAGGGATCCACTGTGTCTTCCTCAAATCCTCTGGCGACTAAGCGGGCCTTAACAATAGGCTTTCCATTTTTCAGTTTTTCTGTCACAACCCATCGAACCGTTATGGCACCTAGCCCAACATCATCTACTTCCTCATACACATCATTATTCTGCCAATTTGTAATTTCATTTTCCTTAGCACACAATACGGCCTCAGAGCTGAAAAGAACAAGCATTTCTGTGTCATCATCAACCACTTCCCATTCGCTAAGATCCTTCTCCAAATCTATCCAATCAATGCTGCCATCAGAGTCCCTCTTCAAACTACAGCAGTGTTTGTATTTTCCAGTGGCTTTACCTGCCCGACTTATAATCCTTCCAGACACCAACTCTCCACTTTCTGAATGTATCCCCTTTATACGTTGACCAACAGAAACTTTGGGAAGCTGATTAATCGGAACAGAAACTGTGGGAGGCTCATCGATTGGGACCAAACCATCTTCCAACTCGTCATTTGGTGGATAGTCATTCAACACTTGCGTAGGATCGTCATTAGGCTTCTCCTGGGCAACATTTTTCTTCTCATCACTGCTGACATCACTTTCAATTGTAGTATCTTGCTCTGGCGCTCGCGCTAGACGACATACGTGCACTCGCACGTATACACTGCCGTGTCTCACCAGAATTTGTTTCCCATCTCTGCCTATTACAATTCCGGGACTGTGCCACTCATGACTGTCATTTCTTTTGTAGAAGACTTCATCTCCATTCCGGATGTCGTTTAGGTCACTTGAACGTACGTTGTGCCGCAGAGCCCTAGCCAAGCATTCATCTGATTCAGTCTTTATAAACTCTTGTCTAGCTAAATGAAGAGCGTTCAAGTTGTCTCTCACAATTTTCGATGGTGATGAAGGTTCCATGGCTGGAGGATCATTTGCGTACACATTAGGCAGACCAGGGTTTTGACCAAAAACAAGTTGGTTAGGAGAAAAGCCTGAGTAGTTGGTGAGAGCATTTCTTGCCGATACTGCCCATGCCAAGGCCATATCCAATTCACACTGGCTATCAGCCATTATCTTCCTAACAATGTCACCAATGACTGCATTTTGACGTTCACAGACTCCGTTGCTCCAAGGACTCTCTGCAGATGTTGTCGTGATCTTGATATTGAAGGCCTCTCCCAATGCTCGCATTTCCGCATTATTGAATTCACAGCCATTGTCTGTAAGAATTTTTCTAGGTGTGCCAAACACAACAATCCAGCTCCAAAATATTCCTTTGATAATGGTGGGCGCACACTTATCTGCGATTACTATCGCATTACAATACCTGGTCGCCAAATCAACAAGGACTAAGAAATAATGCCTTCCCCAAACTTTTAAATCCATGGCTATGGCTTTGTTAAACTTAGATGCCACGGGCAAACTGACTACAGGTCAGGGCTTGGCTTTCTTAAATCTGCAACAGACTGTACAAGCGTCAGATACAGCCTTGACAGCCTGTTCCAGTTCTGAACTTTTAATTCCCGCATCTGTGATCAGTTTAATTAGTTTTGCCGATGTTGAGTGTCCAAATTGCCTGTGAAGCTTCAAAGCGGTTTTTTTTCTACATCACCCCCATGAGTTGCTAACATGATTGTTTCACAAAATTCATGATCTAGTCATAAGGAAATTGGAAGTAAGTAATGGCCTGAAGATGAGGACTTTAAATCAATGATAGTTCCACAAATTTTGACCTGGTCAGTTCCAAGGTTAATCAACATTTTTGCTTTTTTCATGTAAAGTCTACTCAACAGCAAGGGAATATTGTAGTCCACAACATCAGTCACGATGGTAGCACGCATGTTTCCAATGTAGCAGGGCAGAGTAACACGTTTGAGGGAAGAAACTGTGACACCATCAGCAAAAGTAAACGTTGAGGATGACGCTTCTTCTTTTACAGCATCACATTCATAATCAGTGAGCTCACTTAGATAGCAATTGATCCATTCAACTCCACATACAGTTGTAGAACACCCTGTGTCTAGAAGAGCACATCCCTTAGATTCTTCTACTAGAGTCTGTGACTTACCTCTACTAGCGGCATCATTCGCATAGCCCATAAACAAGGACAGATGCACTGTTTCAGAATTCTCTTCTCGACTGCCGTCGTTTTCGTATGCATCCGGACAGTCACGTGCCCAATGAAATCTAGAATCACATACGAAACACCTCGATACCTTTCCGTCAGGCCCAAGTGGGTTCTGCCTCCTGCCGGTGGATGAGCATTGGGGAATTCTAGCAGATACGGTTGAACATCGGCCACTACCCCGACGTCGATCACGTATTGCACCACCCTGCAACATTCTCCGTCCTCGTCGAGTACCTCTAGCATAAAGCGTTTCGTCACCCTCAACTTCGTCACTCCAAAATACTGGTTCGTCTTTCACCTCCCAGGCGGACACCGATGCCTCGTTCTGCCTGCCCATTTCACCAGCAAAAATACGATTCAGAGCAGATTTCATATTTTCGTATGTCACCTCAGTTATCGCGGACATCACTAGTTGTCGTTCACTGTCTGAAAGTTTGCATGCAGCTAAGAGCATAAAAGCCATCACAGAATTTGGCAGTTCTATGTCCTGCTTGGTAAATTTGAAGTAAACATGCTCAAATTCTGTCACAAACTCCCGAATGTTCATATCACTGGCTCTTCTGAAGTTATATAGCTCATAAAACGCTGCCAACTGTCGATGTCCTTTGTCCACGAGAAATAAACCGTCTAATTTTTTCAGCAGGGTCTGAACACCATCCTTCTGCTTTAAAACATCTGTTTCAGTCTGCGAAGACGCCACCCTCGCTCTCCCAGACAATTACAGGTGAATAGCTAAAGCTTGTTTTTCTGCTGCTAGGTCCGTCAGTTCGCACCAAATGCCAATGTCTTTTTTCCAGCTCTCATATGAAGAATCATTTTCCAGTTTTGGAGGCCACTTGGTCGAACACGACGCCATTCTCGAACCACACTCTGCTACCAATGTTGGAACTAGACAAACCACACTCACCCAGCCGCCTTTACCACGTGAACTGCCAAGGCTCCCGGTTGCATACCACAGGAACCTTCCGATGATGTCATCACTCGTGACTTAGCAGATGCGTGCGTGCGCACACACACACTAACATCGGTAACTCATACAATACGTCCAAACTTAGTTTTGTACTAATGATGTCCTTTGCGATTACTGTCGAGGCCGTAGGGGCTATAAGACATCCTTGCCTTACTGTATGTTGAGGGTCTAAGTGAGCTGATCCTCTTGTCACATAGATGAGAATCCATACCCTCATCATTACCTACCGAAAAAAAAAAATCTATTAATAATCTATTCATGCAGTGGTCATTGATAGTGATGTTGTACATCACCATTGGTTCATGAAGAACAATAATTCGCTCAGTGTTCTACTTATAGAAGGAGTTTAAGTCAATATCTAGATCATGCAAAACTTGTATTGTAGCAGTTGCAGTCGCTGTAGCACCTATGTTTGTTTGTTTGCTATACGATCTTAATTTATTTTTGTAAGTATTGTTATCCTCGTGAGTGGTTTCACATATATTGTTTGAGTTCTCGGCGATGTCCGAAGTTGTATAATTGCTGGCTAATTCTCTTGGTACCTTTTTAAAATGATCAACATGAATTTGTTTGTCTTCGCCACTCGACAGTGACCTAATTACTACCTTGTTTGCTGTCTTCTTAATTACTCTCAATGGGCCTTCAAATTTTGGTGATAACTTGTTGTCTCTAGTATGAATGATTCCATAGACAATGTCACCTACGTTGATAGGTGATTCTTTTGCTTGTTTATTGAACGACTCAGTCATTTCTTCCTTGGACCTTGATAATTGTTCCTTTACCCTTTTGTGAATCTCCTGGAATTCTTGCAAACAGAGTTTTGGATAATTGTCATAGTTATATACAGGCAGATTTTCACCCTCAAGTATTTCGTAGGGTAATTTTTTATCTGTCCCATAAATAATGAAATGAGGAGTGTCTCCCGTAGACCTATTTATAGATCCATTAATCGATGCTTCTACTCTGGGAACCCAGTCATCCCAGCTTGCATAGTTTTCATTGAGGATGTGTCGTAGCACATCTAATAATTTTTTGTTTTGTCTCTCTACAAACCCATTGGATGCCAGGTGATAGGCTAAAACATTTACCTTTTTTATACTGTATTGTTTACATATTTCGTGTAAGATTTCAGGGTTAAATTCACCTCCATTATCGCTTATCAATGCCCCTGGGGTAGTATAGCGACAAATTAGGTTGTCTATGATTGCCTTTGCCGCTGTTTCTGCCATCTTGTCTTTAACTGGGGCTAGAATTACATATCGTGAGACATGATCTGTTGCAACGAATAAATATTTATTATTCTGATATGATAATGGTAACTTGAGTAAATCAATCGCCACTAAGTCCTATGGTTGTTGTGGTACGGGGTAGTTACCTATGGGTGCAGACGATAATGTGTAACCTTTGTGCTTTGCGCAAGACTCACACCTATCAATATGACGGTGTACATATTTCCGTAACGTTGGCCAGCAGTATGCTAGCCTGGCTTGTCTAACAGTCCTATCTTTTCCAGGATGACCTGCATGCGGACTATCATGTATCGTTGTTAATACTTAAGGGATCATATCGTTGGGTATAACTAATTGTTTATTATTTCTTCGGTGTTTCTGTTGTCCTGGGTTAATCCTGTATAAGGCATTATTAACTATAGTGAATTGTTCGAATGGTATATGTAGCTTAGGTAGCTGTATGTCATCGCCACTTTCTAGCTTATACAGTATATAACTTTAGACCATATGGGATCAAGTCTTAGTGCTTTTATGATTTCGTCATGGTTTGAGACGTCTCCTATAAGGTCTAATGCTGCAATAGCTGTTGGGTTTCTAGATAACGAATCGGCAACTGAGTTTATTTTGCCTTGTATATAGTGGATATGTATGTTGTAGTTGTCAATGGTGCATTTCCATCGCGCTCTCCTCCCAGAGAGGAGTTTTTCTTGGAACATACCCACGAGGGGTTCAAGGTCTGTGAATTGGTGAATCTTGTAACCATATACCAAATCTTGAAACTTTTGTAATGCAAAGACCATTGCAAGGGCCTCTAAGTTGTTTTCGTTTTCGTTTTTGAAGGCTCCAACATGCTTGCATGTGTCGGCCTTGGTCACCTAATGGCGGCTCTCCATGCTGCTCGACCTCTGGCAGCCTCCCTATTCAGTCCCTTAACCCTTAAGTCACATTTAATGACCTCGTCTCATGTCTTTCTCGGTCTACCCCTCCCAACCCCTCCCCCAATATTAACACCTCTCACCCTCTGTACCCAATTATCATCCCCCATCCTCTCCACATGTCCAAACCACCTCAGCCTACCTCTCCTCATCACAACACCAATACACTCCAGTCCCATCCTACCTCTCAACTCTTCTATCGTAAACCCAGCCCCCCCAGGCCTTGCACACAGGGACGCACTGCACATCCACCTAATCATTGTCATTTCTGTATGTTTAAACCTGCGAATATCCTCTTCCTTTACTGCCCAGGTCTCACTACCATACAGCATCACACTCCTAACACATGCTGCATACAAAGACCCCTTAGCACGTAAGAAGAGTCCTCTCAATGTCAGGAGAGGCAACAGCTCCCTGAACTTCTTCCAACCACTTCTCACTCTAGCAGCCGAGCTAACTCCAGCCCCACCTCCGGCACATAACATGTCTCCCAGATAACAAAACTCCTCCACACACTCAAGAGACTCACCTGCAA
>JAGKTI010042046.1:0-10162 GCA_018397915.1 Birgus latro
CCATGACTGTAAAGCAGGTGAGAGCTGTAAGTGGAAACATATCAATGCACACATGGAATCCTACTTGCTCTGGTTGAAAGGTTAATTATTTACAAATCATCATCATCATCATCTATTCCTGTGTTGCCACATGAGAAGTGTAGGAGTTGGTCTTGACATTTAAGAGGAGTGATCAACCTCACTCATCTCTGAGTAACAAACTCCTACCATCCCTTGGATGTAAATCTGCACTGGTTCAATCCAGTTACTTCCCACTAAAACACCAGGCACCATAATTTGGTTAAAGGGTTACCACCCAACGTAGTAAATAGTTTCCTGGTGTACAGGAAACCATTTGGCTTGTCACGCAGTGCAGAGTCACCCGTACACAGAAGGAAGAGGAAAGAATGAAGGAAAGAAAGACAGAAGAGGAAGGACAGAAAGGAGGAAACTAAAGAGGAAAGGGCAGTCACCTGAAAACAGCACTACACCTATCACTACAACTACGAACGCAAAAAGGAAAATACAATTGTGAAAAAATATGCTTAAATCAACTCTAACCAATATATGTACAACCACTGCTACATGCATCACACCAGAAAGTGTCAAGCAATATTGTTATAACATTAACCCTTTCAATGCAAAATTAACTCAAATTTAGAGAACATACATGTTTTCTTATCTAAATCTTACATTAAAATATTCATTCATTATCCAATCCTATGTCGCCCCAGAGAGAAGTGTAGGAGCCCGGGGCTAGACAAGTTGGTCCTGACATTTAAGATTACATTAGTAAAAATGCTGATGTCTGGATCAGAATGTGACAAAGCAGAAACTGCTTTCCCTGTGTATTCTTCCCTTGGCTTCAGACATTTTTTACCAAACAATCTGTATGATCAACCCTAACAAACAATCAATACTGCCAACATCCACCTTAGGTAAAAAGTGCCAATTATAATTAATACACTACCATTCATGAATACTTCTAACAAATGTCATGCTAACTTAATGCATAAGATATGCATATATATTGGCACCTTGGGATTGAAGGGTCATCACATCACTCCAACTTAAGTAGGAGTTACGACACTTTAATCCCAAAGTGATAATATAGTTACATTTGTTGTATTTTTGAGGCTACTATGGTTTCTAGGATGGGAAAATTGTTTTAGGGGATGAGGGAAAAATTCCTTGTTAATTTTCGGTATACCTGGTTTATAAAGATAGTGACTATTCACAGAAAACTGCCAGGCAACTTGACCTTCAATCCATCAACCAACCTTTCCCCTTACATTATAAAGCCTTAACATAGTTCTAAACCTCAAGTGCAGCATCAACACATATATGACATATACATTAATTTTTATGACCACAATTTCTCATTGTGTTAAAAGCATTCACTAACCTCACCAAATACAGCAAATACCTTTGAAGAGGACAACTCTCCTCTACTAAAAAGCAATTTCACTTCACAAGAAAACTGTAAGTCAGTGCTGTATATTTGAAGTTGATGAAAAATACTTCACATACTTAGCTGTAACTATAACACTGATTACTTTACAAAAGGCAGAACAACCATTGTAACACCAGTCTCTTACAAGGTGGGTGTTATGAGTTTCAAACACTGCTCATTCCGAGTTCAGTCCTGAGTTTAACGTTATGTGTACCGGTACTTAACCCACATACTGTAATCACACAGAATGATAATCATATTGTTTATAGCGAGTTAAACATCTCATAATCTGACACACTACGTGTGAGCGTCGGCACTTGTGGATTTCTGATGTCTGTTTTCTTCTTCCCACCACTGACACCTTTTGGCATCTTAGTTCCACAGTCTGGATTGATTCCCACAAGACATCTGCAGAACAAAAAAGGCAAAATCACAAAATGAAAACTCTGTCAGGTTCACATATGATCAACATTATTCTCAAGTGCCTGAAATTTTTTTTTTATAAACTTCAACTTAAAGCTAATGCCAGAAATGCACATTAATATTATTAATTTTTATAGAATTACAATATCTCCCCCTACCCTATATTTTACCTTTTTTAATTCAATACCCCCAAAAGCCAATAGCTGGTCATGTGGGAAAATGTTCACTATGTATACATATGTTTAGTTACATATAACATAGAAACCTTTGAATAAAGTCCATGGTGGTTCCTGCATCCTCAGGTTATTGCACGTTCAACACATAAAAAAGGCTGAAGAAAGCACAGAGAGCACGCATGAAGGTTAAGCTGTGTCTGCATACAACAACTTGGTCGACGCTGATTAGAAAGTTGTTGCATGTGAGAAAGTGATCCCCTGCAACAATATAAGAAACACTTAATCATTAAAAATTTTAACAACTGTAGGGAACTAAAAATATTCAATTGTATTTAATATAGCAAAAAAGTTAATAACAGTTACCAGCCCCATAAAATGGTTTTCAAAAGTTTCTGCACATAAGAATCTTATACCCTGAAAACAGGTGTATCTTTCCTTCACATGAACAAGTGTTCTGTTACAGGGGTCATCCGAAATCAACATTTTGACAAGCATACAAAACATGCTGGGGGAGAGGGTACTACCAAGAAATAATGACTAGCTATATGTTGTCAATAAATTGGTGAAAAAGTTTAATGTGACATTCACACCATTTCCAACATCATGTCCCAATTCTTTGTTTCTACACTCAAGAGAGTGTTGACTGATGGTCCCTATAAAGCTCATTTAACTTTTCTTGTATCCTATATTTTGTTTATTTTCATACTCAAAAAAAAAAAAAAAAAAAAACTTACCCATACCAATGAGCGTTGGCGAGTGTGGAATGTTCTCATTTCCTTCCAGGTCCTCTGGAGTGTCTGTGACCTAAAACAAATGGTTCAAAAAAATTAACCCATAATATGCCAGGACTCAAACTATCCTTTTAATTTTTCATCCACTTCAAGTCTAGAATATTCAATGGAGACTCTCAACTTGAAGTGGACAAAAACTGTTTGGATCTGACAACAAAGCCAATATTTGGTACTGTACCTTTAAGCTCACATAAGACAAAATGCAATTGTATTTTAATGTTTTTTTTCTCTCTATCTCTCTCTTCATAATTTGTAACAAAAATACCTACAGAAAAACTGTTCAAGCAGTGATTAGCCTTTAAATGCTAAATATAGGGCATTATAGCCAGACAGATGCTTCATCCCAATTAGCATCAACACCTATAGAAAAACTGCTAGAGAAACTGATAGCTAAAGGAAAACTGTTAAAGCTGTGATTAGCCTTTAAATGATAAATATAGGGCATTGCAGTCAGACACATGCTTCATCCTAATTAGCATCCAGGGCCTAAAACATTTTGGTAAACATGATAATCCAATATTGTGGACAACATATAGAATTTACTCAAAGGAGCCTTTTACAAAAATAGTGGAGTGAATATCTGAGGGAAACCATTGAAGAAATTAGACTGTTATCACCCAAGCACTGGCTGTTTTCCCAAGTTCGAGATACATATTATATACAGATGTACTGTCTATCCATCACTATTAACCAAAATTTTCAGCTGTCCACCACATCACAGATATCACTACAAAGACCTATAAGCATGTTAAATATTCATACACAGTTGAAAAGTACTCACATCAGCTTTGTAGAACATGCATGATTCATGTTCTCCAAAATATGCTCTGATGATGTGCAGGAATCCAGCTGCCTCACATTGCTTTTTGTCTTCACAGGAATCCAATACACTGTCCAGCTCCCTCAGGGCACCTTGCACAGGCTGCTTTGATTTTCCACTGAGGCTCCTGAAGTAGGACATGAATCTTGGTTTCTGCTTTTCCACTGCCCTTGGTAGAACCATTTGGATATCAATCCCAACAAGTGTTTGAAAGTGCCCAAACAGATACCTAGGCTCAAAGAGAAATGGCCAGTTAGTACGGAGCACATTTACAGGTAATGCTGGTGGGCCATTTATGTCCTTCCGCTGTGAAGGGTATGTTGCTTCCATTAAACCTTCTATTGTTTCTGTCTGTTTCACATATACAGCTCTGCCATCAGAATGCAGCTTTTGCAAAGCTTCCCTTTTACTGGTTTGCATTTCCTCAGATTCATTAGGTGGAAGCTGTGGCTGCCAGTTTATGCAGCCATAGCTATCAGCAGCTTTTCTCTTGATAACCTGTTGTCTATTTGCAGCTGGCTGTACAGGCACAAGAATTCGTGTTGTCACTGGGTTTCCACGGTTGACGTTCTCCACACGTGCTCTCAGTTGCCGACTCAAACCTTCAATTTCATTAGTGAGATCTGTCCCTTCGCTAAATTCATCTCTAAAACTCTCTGGGTATTTCTGGCAGATCTTCTTTGCAACCATTTTCACATGTGTCAGTTTGGGATTGGGACAATATTTGACCATCTCAACAATAACTCTGACCATTTGGCGTCTGTCCTGAGGTTTACGTCACTTCTTGCCATTAAATACCCTCAAGGCCATTGCTGAAAAACGACCCCATGGAATCTCAAAACTGTCTACCCAGTTAGGGTTTGTGGAACACAGTGTAGTTGGTGGGGTGCACACTTGAGATATGGAAGCAGTTGGTCTCTCTATCACAGGTGAAGCTGCAGCACTTGGGGTTGAAGTACCAGATGTATCTGGAAAAGCAGTTTTGAAACAAAATATAGAGCTTTAGACCACAAACCAACTAGAACCCCCTCCAAAGTACAAGACAGTCACAATGGCCTAAAGTATAGTTATGTATGAAAATTTATTCCTCCATTTACAGACTCTTGCAACCTGTTGGTTTTAATCTGAGCTTAAGTCGTGGAAACAGAATAAATACAGTATGTCAAAACCAAAAACGAAAACATACATGTTTCTTAAAGTTAAATGAAGTTCATTTTTTGTTCTGTTCCATTTCATGAATATATTGATTCCTAACACAATCTAACCCAATATGAGTTATGCACTGCCCTACCTTGCATCTCTTTTATAACCCCACCCATATACAGATCGAACAACCACAGAGACTTGACAAATCCCTGTTTAAATCCAACATTAAAAAAGAAAAATTCACTCAGTTCACAAACCACTCGCACTGCAGCCTTAGCACCCTCATACGTACTCTTAACAGCATTCAACAACTTCCCATTTACTCTATATTCTTAATATTTTCCACATCCACTGTCTATCCACCCTGTCATACAGTTTCTCCAAATCCATGAAGGCCACATACAACTTCTTTTCCTTCTCTACAAACTTTTTCCTCACAAGACCTTAGAAAGAAGATCTAATCTACACAACCTCTTCCCTTCCTCTAACCTTCCAGTTCTTTTCCAACTAATTCCTCTGTTATTTCCCTAACTGTCATTTTCATACCACATAATATTCCTACTACACTACAAAGTCAAATGCCCCTATGGTTACCACACTTCTTTTTCTCTTTTTCCTTTGTACAGGGGAATACTTCATACCTAACTTCCAATACTCAAAAACTCTGCCACCTTCCCAGGCCAATCTGCACATTTTCCATACCCATTCTACTACTATCTCTCCCCCATGCATTTCACCACACACACCATCAATTCCTGGGGCTTTCCCCATTTTAACTTTAATTTCCATCATACTGATTTCTGCCCCTGTTCTTACAGCCATGCCCCAGCCGCTTATACTTGCATTACTCTCATTCTCTATCTTTAACCCTTTCCATACGGGTGACACGTATACATGTCCTCCTTGGGAGGGTCGGGTGACATGTATACATGTTCTAGTAATTCACTGCATGGTTTGAATATTTCACTGGTTATTTTCACCACACACTGCTTCTGGCAACCCTTCCTCATGCATCCCTATCACGCTCCAATTACTTGCGTAACTCCATCATAGATACACCTAAGTAAAAAGTTGTCCCTGTGTTCCGACTCTCGGCCAAGTGCCCGCGACCTCCAGCTTCAACTCTGATGAAGTCAAAAGGCCAGAGGCTGAGGTGAGTGATACATCTGCCTCCTTCCCTTCCCGGCATTCATTCTCCTTTGTTTCTGTCTTTGATGATGGTTCAGGGGAGGTAGATGATCTTAGGGAGGTTGAAATAAGCCCAGGTGAGGAATTAGGGAGCGGAGCAGGGAGAGGGAAGGAAGCACCTCCTCCCTGCCTCCCTTCATGGAATTTTTCTCCTTGCCACCACACTAGCATCTCCGCACAGCCGACCTGCCTCACACTCAAGGACAGAGGTATGAAAGTCAGGGCCGTAATATATAGGTTATAGTGTTTGTTTTGTGTATATGTTGGTTACAGTGTAAATGGATATAGGCCTATTGTATTTCTGTTACTGCTCTGTGTATATTTTTGTGAATAATGAAAACAGAAATTGTTTTATTATGAGATCAGTGCCTTATTTTTCAGTGAAAAGTTTCATCATAGTAAATAATTATTTTCATGATAAAATACAAATCGCAGGAGGAAAAATGTTATAGCTGAAAAACACTGTGGATAATGGATAGTACGCAGTAGGCCTACGTGGACAACTATTTCATTCAAAATCCCATTACTATTTAGGTTTTATGTAATAATAATAGTAGTAGATGTGGTGGTAGGGTTGTATCTGTAGTAGTGGTTGTAGTTGTTGCAGTAGTAATGAAAATTGTGGTAGTAGTAGTTGTAGTATAGTACTTGTAGTAGAAGTAGTAATGGTTGTTTGGTTGATAATAATAGTTTAAAAAGTGGTAGGGTTGTAGTTGTGGTAGTAGTTTTTTTTAACAGTCATTGCAGTAGTAGTAGTGTGGTGGTGGTGGTGGTGGTAGTAGTTGTAGTTATACCCACACTTTTTGTGGCAGAGCGGTGTTAGAATCGAGCGACAATGCAAGCCAAACATACATCTGTGTATGTGTGTGTATAACTCAGGCAGGCAAGCCTGGTGATGTGAGCCGGGCTGCCACAAGGTCACTGCCTGGGTAACCACACACCTTCATTCTCACCACATTTCAAGATGACCTTACCTACATAGAAATTGTGTTTGTTGGTGATTGCAGTCTTGTGGAAGTGTTCTAAGTGTGAACGGCAAGGAACAGCCAATGTTGTGACAACATACCTCAGCCACAAATGAACACAGGTGGCCATAATAACACAAATTGCCTCACTTCCCCACTCACTCTCCCTGCAACAAAAACTGCCTCACTTCCCCACTCACTCTCCCTGCACGCACCTCACGGAGATTCTGTTACCAGCAGCTTGAAGTCGAAGTGTTGGTATTATGATACCTAGTTTTTTTTTATATAGGTTAAGTAGATGCTGAGATATGAAGGTCTGAAAACAGGCGATTTTCTCAAAGTTGCCCGGCTGTGAGAAGAGTCAGAGAGAAATAATGATGGATGTTAGGGGTTAACAGTTCTTTAATTTAAAGTTTTCTCTCCATCAGCTCATTTTTCCTTCCATCTTCACTAACAGTCTACCGGTACCATTTTTATATAAGTTTCACTCCCCACCTACTTCCTTTATCACCCTGTCTCGCTCTCACTGAAACTTTCCAGAACATTTTCTCAAATTCCTTCCACTTTACACTTGAATTTCTTCCAACTTCCTCATCAACTCTCTTACTAATCTTTTCACCTCTCTCTCCTCTCTACATATAACTTTCTCTTCCATCTCTCAACTTCCTCCACGCCCCTGCTTCCCATTCTCTTATTATATCCTTTCTTCTTTTGTGCCACAGCTTGTCTCACCTCTTCTTTCCACCATGCTGTTCCTTACACCCCCTTTCTGCTCTTCACCCCACACACCACCTCACATGCTGCACAGAATTCTTTTGTGAATATCTTGCACACCCCATCCACCTCCCCCATCTGCTCCAGTCCATATTTACCCAATTGCTCCTCCACTTCTCTCTTATATTCTGCCTTTTTTCCCCATCCACCTGCAACTTTTTAATCTCCTGGTTAGTACTAATTCCTCCTGTCCTTTCCTCCACTGCATTTGAACCTCAACTTTCACTGCCACCAAGTGGTGGTTAGAAAGTCCACTCCCCCAACTCCTGTATGCTCTTGCATCCATTAAACACCTTCTCTTTCTGTCATTCACACACACACATTATCAGTTATTGTCTTCCATTCATTCAGTTCACCTGATCATTCACCACATTTACCTGTGTTTCATTATCTGCTTACAAACTGTAGCTATTAGCTACCTCCAACCCCCTCCTCACACAAATGTCCACTACATGCACTGCCATTCTCATTCACTTCTGCAAGCCCATCCCACTAATCAACTACCCCATCCACCTTCACATTCCCTACTTTTCCATTAATATCTCCAACCAAAAACACTCTCTCATTCATCGTAAACTTATCCATGCACGCTTCCTCATTTGTCCAGAACTCTTTTTTCAGTCTACTTGTACAATCTTCCATTGTCACACACACACACACACAAAAAACAATCGCTCACATTTGTAGTCCTACTTTTAATCTTACCCACACAATTCGTGAGCCAACTGTTCTATACTCTCTTCTATTCTCTTTCCATCTCTTGCACACAACAATACATACTCCTACTTTTGCCCTCTCATTCTCACCTAGGCCTACTCCTGCACATATACCCAATCCATACTCCTACTTTCTGACAATCTTATCTCACCATTTAGTCTCAGTTATTCAACATATGTCCACTTCTGCATCCACTATTTAGTCTCAGTTATAACATATATGTCCACTTTTGCATCCACTATTTAGTCTCAGTTATTCCACATATGTCCACTTTTGCATCCTCAAGCACTTAAACAATCTCTTTCACTTCGTCATTCGCACTCCTTACATGTTGCAATCTGTACAATGTCCTTTATTTGGTTCTGAGTTGTCACTTGTTGGTCAGTCCTGGTCCGAGGCTACTTGTCTGTATTTTTAATTTGTTTTCCTGGAGGGGCACTAACCATGTTGTCATGTAATGAATACGCGGTCGTTAGTTACAAGGCTACCATCCAGCTTTGTAAATGATGTAATCATAAAATAGAGTAGTCTACCGCTACACTAAGTGGGTGGTAGATGGGTGTCCCCATCTACCACAGATTTATGACATAGCTGTTAAATAACATATTAATAAAACTTTCCTCAGTTGGCTGACTTCCAACCACAGATGCCGCCCAACTAAAGTCTCAAGATATCGCCCAACAATATCACTCATGTTAGAATACCTTCCAATTTTAGCTATTTGAAACACTAACCTGTGCCCTTCCAGGCCTGCAGAAGCGTACGAATTTGCAAAGTCTTTAAGACAGACTTCAAATCATCCAATTCCACCAATTTCAGCTGAGACATGTCATCAACTCCCAAGTCGTCAATCAAGGCCCTGGCAACTTCTTCAACTTTCTCATCTTCTAAACGCGGAAGAGCTGCCGCAATGCTAACTCTAATTTTGTCAAGCAACTCACTCGCCATCACAAACTGCATGGTGCAAAGATATAAAAACTTTACCTTTTATTTTGTAAGCTGGGAGTGGGTAATAGTCAGCAAGCTTACATGAAGGGGTATAACAAATTTGGTCATAGCTTTCATTCAACTGATACACTCTTAGATCAACAAGGAAGATGGAATGGTACTTTTGTGTCACAAAACAAACTTTAGTGCCATTTTCCACTATCATTAATACAATCTTGCCAAAGACAGTGTCATCCTCATTCTTGTGTAAAACTATATAGTGATCTTTCTTGTAAAGGGTGCCCTTTAGCATTACATCATATGTGACTGAAGATGAAACAGGAGTGAAATTGAATGCGGATGTACCTTTCTGTGTTTCATCACTAAATGCACTGGAGTGAAATTGAACTCCATTTTCAAAATGAACATTTTGTGAAAAGACTGAGCCAGCACTGTTGTAAGCTTGGAGAAGCTGGTGCCGTTCAGCTAAAGTTCTGCATGGATTTATGAAATTCTGCAATTTTCTTGCACACTGCTTGAAGTAAGTGTGTTTACTTTCAAAGCGAAGAGTCCAAACACGGATTAGAGGACCAAACTGTAAAATCAGGCCGGGGTAGTGGGCCAAGTAGTGATGCTTTGGCTTCAACTTTGCATCAGGAAACTGTGACTGGCGCTGTTCCAGATAATCATGAATGCATACTCTCAGATATGAAATAAGACCTTTGCTAACCTTGGGAGCGCATACATTTTCAACTATGTTTCGTATTTCCAAGCAAAGCTGCCATACACTGTCTCCATGATTA
>JAGKTI010042047.1:0-10162 GCA_018397915.1 Birgus latro
AAGTTAGTTTTCTTTAAAACACCCATGAAAGAAAATTACCAATATTCTAGGATTAACTCACTTCCAATTTTTACCTCCTTGATAAATAAGAAATTAGTGATCGTGTTGTTCTTATCTATTATAATAAAGTCGATTTAATTTATTTTTGAGGGGGGGGGGTTCTCCATTTGGGCTTCTCTAAGCCCATTTTCTCCATGTTCTTTGTGGAAGAATGTGTTCATTATTCTCATGTTATATATTCCGGCAAAATTTACCATGTCACCTCTGACGTTCCTCTCTCCTGCTCTGAAGATCCTACACATGCTTCTCCATTATTCGTTATGCCTGTAATCGGCAATATATTGGTAATCGCCACCATACTATACCCTAATAAAATAACAGGACCCGCCAGTTGGACTCGGTCCTTTATTTGTCAAACCTGCAACAACAGAGAGAGACTATAAAATGCCCAACCCGACGGGAGCAACAGGGAGGAACGTCACAACCCCCCACCCTGAGAGAAAACAACGGAGGGGCAGATTGATTTCGCAACACCCACCCGAGGAGGAGACCACAGGGAGGCAGCTAAGGAGCATAGAGGCTCAGGCAAAGAGGGGGCTCACATCCCTGACTACCTTACATCCCTCTCGCCCTCAGCCCACGACCCACCAAGGTAGCAGTTTCAGCCACCTACTCTCAAGCTGTGACAGCCCTCGCCAGGTACAGAGTAAGACTACCTCCTTAGTCCCAGGCAGCGCCGCGACACAGGCCACCGTCCACTCCTCAGCTGTTACCCCCTGCAGGAACGCGACACAGGCCACAGTCTGTGTCGGGCAAGAGGCAGAGCAGGCCACCGTCCGCTTCTCACCTGCAGTCACCTCTAGGGGCAGCACTGCGACACAGGCCACCATCCGTGTCGGGTACGAGGCAGAGCAGGCTACCATCTGCTCCTCCGCTGCACCCTCCTGTAGGACCGCAACACATGCCACCGTCCATGTCGGGCAAGAGGCAGAGCAGGCCACTGTCTGCTCCTCACCTACAGGTAAACACAGGAACAGCACCATGACACAGGCCACCATCCATGTAGGGTACAAGGCAGAGCAGGCCACCATCCACTCCTCAGCTGTTACCTTTGGCGGCACTGCGGTACAGGCCACTGTCCATACCGGGCAGGGAGGATCGGCCACCGTCCGTCCTCCAGCCACCCCCTCTACAGGGCGCTGGGCCGCGACACAGGCCACCGTCCATGTCGGGCAAGGTGAACAGGCCACCATTCGTTCACCTTCTGTAGTCCCTGGAACTAGAGGAACCGCTGTGTCGGCCACCATGCACACGGTGCACACGGGGAGGGCAGAGCAGGCCACCGTCCGCTCCATATCCTCTACCCCTAGGACTTGCCCTGAGGAGGACATCCCTGGCTCAGCCCACCACCATTCCTGTAGTTGAATGGGACCCTATTTCTCTCCACAGAGGTGAACCCCTGGAGGATCTGCAACTGGAGGAGATTTGGAGTGGTCCTGTAGTCAGGCCGGGGATCCACGCCCTACAGCCGACGCCCCGACAGCTGGACTCCCAATGGAAGAGCCGCTGCAGACCACCCCTAAGGCAGACTGCAGCCCCCATATGCCCAGGTGCATCCCTAGGACCCCAGGGCGTGACCTACCCAGCCCCACCAGCCAGAACTCCGATGCTCAGAGTAAGCACAGACAAGAGCGCCTGCTCACCGTATTCGGCCCGAGTCCGGACAGCCAAACCCCAAGACAAGGCCCTGGCAGTAAGGGGTCTTCCCGTAGCCAAGCTGAGACGACTCAACCCCTGGTGAGAGTCCCGTGTCTTCTACGGGAGGACGACTGCCCAGGGACTCCCCCTACACCGGGTCACCACCTGTAAGCAGCCCAGTCGCCCAGTCCCAAGTCCTCTAGTCTGATTTGTGTTTTGTGCCTATATAGTGTATTGTGAAATATTGTATCTGCATCCTACCAGTGTTGTAACTAAGGTAATATATGAGTAAGATTGGTTCAGCGTAGTTTTTATGCCTTGTTCCTTTAGTTGTATGCACTAGACCCGGTCTTGAAAAGAACCCTAGCATAATAACTCATGATCACGGTGCAAGGAGTTGAACCCTGAACACGCAGCATAACACTGGTGGCTAGCGGTGGTTCTTGATCCAGTCAATAGCAACAAGGAACCAAAGGGAAAGTACAGAAAAATGGCTGCCAAACCTCACGTCCAAGTCCCCAAGTTTGACCCAGAACAGTACGATATCACCACATACCTATCTATGGTCAAACCACTCCTAGACATAGGATTTGAGGATGACAGGCAGAAAATAGCAGTAACTCTGCCTCACTTGGGCAAAGCAGTGGTGGGCGTCGCCCCCAAGATCGTCCCAGAGCTGACATGGGCCAACTTCGGCCAGATCGTGACACAAACAGACACCATCTCTTGGAACCATCGTAGGTCTATCACAGCTAGACGCCCTCACCTTCAGCGGCAACCTAGACAACACACTCATCCAGGCCAAACAACTCGTCAACGCTGCACACCCGGACGCCGACACAGCCACCCGGGACCAGCACGTGTTTAACACGTTACTAAGGATTCTCCTGAGCATAATCAAGGGACACTTCACCATTCATGACCCCTCGGGAGACCTTGACAAGGACATCCAGCTAGTAAGACGTCTCCTAGCCGCCCGTCACATCCCCCAACAGATCAATGCTGTCAGCAATTTCCCGACCAGGAGACCCACACCACACCACAAACCACGGTCTCCACCAGCTAACCCAAGCCCCCCAACAACTCCCACCATACCCAGAGCATACCCCACCAAGAGGCACCCTAGTCCAAAACAATAACATGATCTCCATCAACCCATGGGAGTTCTCTGCGTGCAGCCATAGATGTCCCCTACACGACATCCGTGAACAACTCAAAGCTGCCCGGCGCAGAACAACCACTCAAGGGCGCCAGAAAGTCTCCTCATTAGACCCAGAGGGCACCAAAGACGATGCTTCCCCCACCGACGGCACTGACCCCGGGGACATAGACGGTGAACCAGAGGAAGAATATGATGTCCCGCTGGATTTTTAGGCCCGCCCCCGCACCTCCCCACGGTGGCAGGGGCCACCTCACAAAAGTATCGACCCCAGTCTACAACAAGATGAGGCTGAATGGGGTAAAAGCGAGGCTACTGGTGGACACAGGAGCAGCCAGGTCATGCTTCTATACTCATTTCTACTCCCCCCACAAGTCAGCCTTTGGCCCGCTTCCCCCTACTTCAGCCCACCTCGTGGATGCAGGAGATGGCCCCCTGCCAATACGTGAGAAAACCCGGGCCTTGCGTGCCGACACCCGCCAACAAGTCTCAACCCAGCATAAATTTGCCGTGTTCAACTCCACCCGCCATGCATATGATGGCTACCTGGGACTGGACCTCCTACAAAAACTACAAACCAACATAGGCTGTCACAAGAGACGTCTCTGTTTTCAAAAGCCTCCAGACCCTCCTCAGCCATTCTGCACGTGCAACCCTCTCTTCCCCAACAACCCCTCCCCATGCCCCCCCCCCAGCTCCCCATGACCCCCCACAGCACCCCATGACCACCCACCACCACAGACCCACCCTATCTTCCCCGCAACCGTTGCCTCCGCCCTAACCATCCCCCCTCAGCATGAGGCCTGGCTCCACCCGGACCAGCCATCCGGGGCCCTCTCCTCCTGCCTACTGCCCCCCACCTTCCCCCCCCCCGCCCCTCGGGCACCCCTCGCAAATCACTCCACCACCCCCCACCCCTCCCAAAGGATTAATCATCGGAGAAATGGAAGAAGCCGAGCCTTGTGCAAACCCTACCCCCCCACCTGATCACCTATCACCACACCAAGCTGACAGCCTCCAATACCTACTCCTTGACTTCCAAGACCTATTCACATCAGGACCAACAGACACTGGCCACACAACGTACCTGGCACATGAAATCCACACCACAGGACCACTAATTTGCCAACCACTAAGATGAAAAAATCCCAAGCAGTGAGCCGAGGAAGACCGGCAGGTCCAGGATATGCTCGAGGCCGACGTGACATCACCCTCCACCAGCCCATGATCCTCCCCAGTCGTCCTAGTTAAAAAGAAAGACGGCAAGCTATGCTTCTGTGTGGAGTACAGAAAACTCAACGACGTGACAACCAAGGACGTTAAAGGATTTGCCAACATCGCCAAACCCCTCCATGACATGACAAGGAAGGCCAAGCCTTTCACCTGGTCATCACCACCTTTAACACCCTGAAAAACAAACTTATCGCCGCCCCGATCGTTGCTTTCCCCAGCTAGACCATACCTTTTCGGCTATACACTAACGTATCCCTACTGGCAATCGGTGCCGTCCTCGCACAGGTGCAAGAGGGGCGAGAACACATCATAGCCTGTGCCAGCCGCACTCTCAACCAGGCCGACAAGATTTATGCCGCCACGAAACGCCTGGCCATCATATGGCCGCTAAAACACATCCGGGCCTACCTCTCGGGGACACAGGTCATTATCATCACCGACCACCAGTCTCTCCAATGGCTGCGCCAGTCAAACACCCACAACACCCAAATCATCCGCTGGAGAGAAACTCCGGAGGAATTCAACTATGAAATTTCATATCGCCCAGGAAAATTATACACCAACACCGACGCCCTGTCCCAACTACCAATCAACTCTCTCCACACTGAACCCAACCTGCTCGACCAGTGGCACATCAAAGATCGACCTCCATGGATACCACCAAACATCTTCACCAAACTAAACCAGCAGGGCGACCATCTATTCACCCAGACAGGCCACATAGTGCTTGACCCTAACACCGCCCTCGACACCATGACCCATCTCCACTCCGACAATGGCATTCACTTAGGCATAAAAAAACTGCTGCAAGTCTTCAATGGCATCTATTGGACACCCAGCCCCTCCAACTTAGCCAAACAAGTTGTCCAAGCCTGTTGAGCCTGCAATCTGGCCAAAGACATCACCCACACCACCAGCCCGTCAGGGAAAATCACTGCTCACAAACCCTGGCAACTACTGTCACTGGACGTGGTTGGACCTTTCCCACCTAAGTCCAGTTATTAATATATCATCACGTTCATGGATACCTATTCCAAATTCCTCATTGTCTGTCCTGCCAAGGAACACAATGCCCTAACAGTACCCGATGCCCTCATCTGTCACGTCTTCCCCTACTTTGGTATCCCACAAGCCCTGCAATCAGACAATGCCCCAGAATTCACCAACAAAATATGGGAAGAACTAGCCGCCATGTTCGGCTACAAAATCTCGCACTCCTCTCCCTACTGGCCCCAGGGAAATGCAGTGTGCGAGAGAAGCCATCGCACCCTCCTCAACCAGGTGCGGACTAGAATAAAGGAAACTAAAAACGAAGACTGGCTGGCACTCATCAAAATCGTGCAATTGGGCGTGAACACCTGCCCACGACAAGATGGCATCTCCCCACACGAAAGGGCATTCGGAGAGGCTCCCCTCCTGTTACCACTGCGACAACACCTCCAACCTCCCTCCACATCTCCAACAACAGACCCCCTCTACCACCTCAAAAGATGATTGCACCATCTGCAAAAACACCAAGATCTACAACCCGACATCACCCCCACCAGCTCCTACAAACCAGGGGACTTAGTCGTAGTTGCTAAACCGTACTCAAGACAAGATGTCACCTCATTTCACAGGACCATACACCATCAACAGTGTCCCCAACCCCTACCAAGTCACCATTAAGCATCACGATACCCATCGCACATACTGCAACTGACATGTGAGCCCATTCAAACAACTGCCACCCCCACAACCCTCAACCCACCATGCCACCTCACCACAAGCCACTGACAAGAGGATAGAGATGAGAGAGGTGCATCTGGAGGGGTTGAGGGCACACAGACGGATGTTGGCTTCGGACAGGGTTGAAGGGTTAGCATCATGGTTGACAAGTTAGAGAGGCGGCTTGCAGTCCCACGGACCCAGGTTCAAATCCCGGCTGGGGCAGGGAACAGTTTAAGGATTTGAATTTCATTAAAATCAAGCTTTACTGATCTACCAGAAGACCCTCTGACATGTTGTAAAAATACCCTTCTAATACCAATACACCTGTCCTGTATGAGACAGCCCTAGCATGTATTCAATATGGACGGTGGGTGTTAGTGCCAAAGTGGTGACATGTAGAGGTGTATGGTATGTAGGAGGACTGCTGGGCCTTGATAGCAGGCTGTAAAGCCTATGCCCAGAGTCGGACACACACACACACACACACACACACACACACACACAAAAAGTGCCTGCCAATAAACAGGGCAAGTGCAGGACACAACTGGGTGAGCTCCATCACAGAAAATGCAGTAGGGGTTTTGGAGAACTGACCACTTGCAAGGATGGAACCTACTGCATCTTGATCACCTAACTTTGTTTTTGCAGCTCATGCCATGCCCGAAATGATGGCACATACAGCTTCAAAGTAGTAGGAGTGACCAAAGATAACCTACTCTGGCAAGGGGCCCTTGTATTTGAGTTGAACCACCCAAGCCACCACTACATCCTCACCTCCGTGAAGGCAGACCATGAGGGGGGGGGGGGTGACCTCCACCAGTTGGGTGGAACAATTGCAAGACAATGAGACATCAGGAGCAACAGACCCAAGTTTTCCACAGGAAAACTCGCCATTGGATGGTGAGCGAACCAACCGGCACCTAACAGTCAAGTCAACCAGCAGAGTGAGGGACTCAGACAGCACAGTCACCTTGGCCACATCATATGCAGATACAGAAAACCTAATTGCTGACCCCTTACCCAAAACCCTCAGTGACCCCTCAATACTGTGCTTTCCCATTGGAGACCTGCTGATGGCATCTGACAACCTGCGGGGATTAAAAAAAGCAGAAGTATTGTTTGCCAACCTTGCAATGTAGACAAGGCTCTTTGCTTCACTGGTGACACTGCCATCTGAGGAGGAAAGCCAAATCCATTTTTCAGGGGCCCCACCCTCACCACTGGCTGTGAAGAGCATCCTCACCCTTTTGTCAGGAGCAGTGATCATCCCGGCAGCTGAGGTGAGGTCCATCTGATGTCCTGAGTAACGAGATCGGTCATGGAAGATTCCATGCCAAGTCTAACATCTGGCCAACATACACTTGTAGATCAACCAGGAACGCTGCAGTGTCACAACACAATATCAAAAACAAGTTGGTTACAATGGTTGACTGAGATGAGTCAAGCACCTGAGATCAAGATGGTTAACAACATGACCAGAAAGCACACATTCAATGGCAACTGAGTCCAGGCAGCATCTCCTCATTAGCCTTCCAGGCACAGTTGAGGTACTCATACCGGTTGGATGTCAACAAGTTGCATAAAAGCTGATTGAATATATCCAGTCAGAACTCAGGAACTCAGAGATAACAGGTTACAGTATTTCTTTACAATATCCCATGCATGTGTCTACAGTAAGTGTAGGACATGGAAAGCAGTGCTGTACCAGAATAAAATTTTAATCCTTAATAACAGCAGACATTGAATTTTGACATGAAATGCTGAAGATGTTAACCACAAAATGCCAAAGCATAACTGTCAAGTTATGGGAACTGTGAATATTTCAGTAACTTGAAGGTTACAAGTCGTAGGAGGCTATAAGAGCACAAGCTTCATCATCAGACATCTACCTCTCTATGCTCTAACCAGCATATGTTATGTATATCTATGCATTACAGTTGACCCTTCTGATACACAGGTAAAGTGCTACTGGTAACCTAGGGCACCATGAAAATGTATAGCCTGTGCACAAGGAGATCCATATCCCATTATAAAACTCTTGTGCTAGCCCCCCTCTGTCCTGACTCCTACTAAAGTTCCTTTATGACCCCAACTAGACCACAAACAAACATTTTAAGGGTATCCAGAGTATAGAGGTAGAGCAGACATAAGACAGTGTCATTAAAGTAGTTAAAATAAATAAAAAGGTTGGAAAATATGCACCATGATAAACCCCAACTTGCTTACTGAAAATCCTCGATGACCCCAATTACAAGTACAGTAGACTACAGATATGCTACTTAAGGGACCAACCTACTGCACACATGTAAAGCAGACATAAGACAGTGACATTAAAAAAGCTTAAAAAAATATAAAAGTGGAAAAAACTAACTGTACAGGTGGTTTCAACCATCAGGAACTCCCTTCCTTGGCACCCCCAAGCAACTGGGATGCTTTATCCACACGAAACATCCTTGGTAGTGAGCCCTTTTTCAGTTGTACATGGAGATTCTGTGCATGGTGATCCCATGTATCTGAATGGTCTACTGTATATCCATCCATACATCATCCAGTCCTGTATTACCCCATTAGGAATGCAAGCTACACAATACAGTACAGACACATGTAGGGGAACGGAATACTGTACAGCATTAATACATGTTGTATTAGGTTACACTTCATGAGAGTGGGCACCCAAGCGAGCTGGGACAATTATGGCAAAAACGCTTACCCTAATACAATTTTCACCGGTCTACTGCTTGTAAACTGAAGTAAACGTACATGTTTTGTTCATCATCATTAGCCGTCATGTTATAGGGTTATCCACAATGCTCATAGCTTGTCACTTGCTGTTATCAGAACAAGACGATCATGTGAGCATGCCATAAAAATTGTAATATGACAGCTGACCAAGTCTACAATGCTGCCACATCACTTTGTTCTCAATTTTTATGGTCATTCATAATGTAATACAGTACACAACAATCTAATGCTTTATTTTGTGATGATAATTGTAATACAATACATTTTTTGGTTCTGGGGAAGAATGAAATACTCTATGGCTGAATGGGTTACACGACATATAACTTTACAGGCTTGTATCCAAAAAATTCAATGGGGAGATATCGAGCTTCATTTTGTGGAATTTTAGGAGAAAGGTTAATGAAACAGAGAAACAATTATCTGTACTCTTCTTTTAGTTGTATTTTAATTAAATTTTGCAGCTGATCAAGAATATTTTTTTTAAATGAGAAATGTACTGTAATTCTGATCTTTCCACAGAAATATGAAAATCATTAAGAACTTAAATAAAAATAATACTGATTACTTTAGCTAGGTGGAACTCTGGAGGTTTGCAGGAGGGGGTGGCACACCACCCCTCTAGCTACACCGTGCTCTAGGCACTGCTCTGTATTGCCAGTGCTTCATTTTCCTTGCTCATGTGTGTGTTAGTGCTCTACACAACTGCTTCAAGTTTTTTGCCTTTTCACATACTGCAACTGCTTACACTATGGGGTGAAAATACCCGGTACAGTATACAATATAGGCTATGCTTTCATAATCTTTGAAAAAAAGAATTTTGCCAAACATGTCATTAAACAGAATGTCAGACTTAGAACAGTAAGACTAGTTCAACATTTCATCATCCACATATTTTAACCCTCAAAACATCATGGGGCAGTGTAGGATTGGATGATGGATGGATGGATGGATTAGTCAACTCTGCTTTTGCTTTAAATATTTCATGGGGCATGCTGTAGTTTAATTCTCCTTCTATATTTTTTTTTCTTTTTCCTTGCTTTCTGAACTCTAATTTACCCCATATTTAGGTGGGAAAAAAGCCCAGGATATTGATGATGATGACCGATTTGGATCACAATATGAAAAGTGTGTTCATGTTTTTTTTCTCAGTGAATCAGAACTGGGGAAACAGCCACCTGGACTGCATGTAGTTTTGTTAGATGTGTGGGAGAAATGATAAATGTGTCAGGAGGAATAAAAGCTAGCACCAGTGCTAGAAAGAGAAGTGGGTGGAATAATTTAGGAAACTGTTGCCTCACCTGACCACGAAGGACTGTCCATTCATGCCATGGGTATTCTCTTTAAAACATACATGAGGAATGTTATTCTGTACACCAATGATACTTGGCCTATTAGAGAAGAGGAATTATGCAGATTAGAATTAACAGAAATGAGAAAGTTGAGTAGAATAAGCAGGGTATCACTAAGTGACAGAGCTAAAAAAAAAAAAAAAAAAAAAAAATATGCTGAGAGAGATTTAGTGGATCTGGAGAAAGCATATGACAGGGTGGATAGACAAGGTTTGTGGAAGGTATTAAGAATATATGGAGTGGATGGGAAGTTGTTGAAGGCAGTGAAGAG
>JAGKTI010042048.1:0-10162 GCA_018397915.1 Birgus latro
AATTAAAACTCATATGGGATTTCCTGTATGTTAATAATAGTAAACATCTCTCTATCTTCAACCTGTTTCGAGTTACATCTCCCTGGATATCCGTGACCTTGAGTTTGACTTTTCAAGGACATTCAAGTTCAAAGGTCTTGGTGCCATATAAAAGGCAATATTACGAGTTTCTGCATGTTCAGAATAATAAATATCTCTATCTTCAACCGTTTTTAAGTTATACCCCTCTGAAAATCCGTGACCTTGACTTTGGCCTTTCAGGGTCACTCGATTACATCCCAAATTTACTTTTTTGGGGGACCAGTGCCCACATATCCTGAAAGTTTCATGTAATTTTATTTAGCCGTTTTTCCGCAATGTTGCTAACAAAGAGAGAAACAAAGAATCAAACAAGCAAGCAAGTAAACAAACAAACAAACGACCAAAAGCAATACGTCGCGGACTCCGTCCGGGCGAGGTAAAAACAGAGGGGAGTAAACTAGATGAATAATGGCAATGGCCGAAGTTTAGGAGAAAAATTATCCAGAAATTCAAACCAAGTCGGACAGGAAAAGGCCAGAAAACAGAAAAGTGATCGACAAGAGATTAAGAAAAAATAAAAATGAAATGAATGAACTAAAGGGAGGAGGGAATCATGGATAGACGGGGGGGGGGGGGAAATGAAGAGGAAGGGATAGAAGAAGGGAAGAAATCGAGTGAATCGATGTGTAAAGTAATAATGAAACAGGTGAGCAAAAGTAAGTCAGTAATGAGAAAGGTACGTAATTATGATGATAACGAGAAGGAAAGTGATATAACATACCATTAAGGACAGAGTGAAGGAGGGGAATTTGAGGTACGGAAAGTAAAGAGGAAGAAAGAGGGAAGAAACTGAGAAACAGAGGCAATAATGAAGGTGGGTGGGAGAAATAAAAATAATGGAATAGTAAGTACAGAGGAAAATTGAAGAAGGGAAATGAGTAAATAAGAAGACGGGCGAGAAGAGCAATGCGAACATTCGTCGGAGTTTCTTTTCATATGAACCCTGCTCATGACGGGAGTAAATTCTTAGCCAATGATTCACACCGAGCGAATATTTGCTATCTAATGTAAGGATTGTAATTCCAAGCTCTCGCGATGACGGTGTTGCTTGTTCAGTCCACACTATCTGCAACAACTCTTCAATGATTATTATATTACTCGTGGAGTCTAGAAATGTTCACATCATCAACAACTCTTGTTGATGACAGTTTTACTTGTGCAGTATAATCACACCCTCATCAACAAATCTTTTATGCCAGGGTTATTCGTGCAGTCGTCACACAATCATCAACAACTCTTCATTGATGACAGTGTTACTCGTGCGGTCTAGTCACACAATCACCAACAACTCTTCTTTGATAACAGTATTACGTGTGCAGTCTAGTCACATCAACATCAGCAACTCTTCATTGATGACGGTGGTACTAGTGCAGTCGAGAAAGTTCACACCAACAACTTAACTGTTTTTTTTAGTGTGATTTCTTAACCACAATTTCCTTTCAGGCCGGAATAGGGGCTAAGGGTGAACAAAATAATGCCTCGCAGGTATCCATATAAAAATGGAAAAGCAGGAGGATGAAAAATAATTGATAAGTCAGGGATTAAGCAGAGCAGGCTGAATAAAAAATGGTGAAAGAAAGGGATGATTAGCAGGTAAGGATGCAATTCATGAGCAGGGAGGGGAGGCGGCAATGAGACAGCAGAGAGGAAAAGATGGAGGAGGAGGAGCGAAAGGTGAGGGAAGAATGACGAGAAGATAGCTGTCAAAAACTGATAAAGAAGAAAATAAATGAAGAGGAGGAGGAGGACAATGACTATGACGACGACGAGGATGACGACAAGGTAACGAGAAACAGCAGTGAAGGAAAAATGTAAGACAAGGAATATTATTTCATAAAAAATGAGAACGAAGAACGGAATGGAGGAAGCTGTGACAAGAGAAAGAGAGAGAGAGAAAAAACGCGGTGAGAATAAACTGAGAAAGCTAAGAACATAAAAGGGAAGAGAAGGCGGAAGATGACAAATTTTAAAGAAAGGGTGCGTAACGTGAAAATGAAAGCAGTGATTGGAAAAGAATAATATGATCTGAAAATAATGAGGAAGAGAAGGGACAGGAATGGAAGTTAGAGAGCTGAAGAGAGAAGCGAGGTATGAAGAAAGGAGATGAGTAATAAGAAAGAAAACACTCAAAAAAAACTAAAACAAAAAGAAAAAGAGGAGTTCAATAACGTAAGGTAGGAAAGGAGTGAATTAAGACAGTAGAAAGAAGAGAAGACGAAAGCAGAAGAATGTGAAAAAAAAGAGGAAGGAAAGGAACAGAATAATGAAAGCAGCGACTGGAATGAAAGAAAGCAATGTGGGGCAATAAAAAGATAAGAAAGTGAATGAGGAAAAATTATGAGTAGTTACGTGAGAAATCTGACGAAAGGAGTAAGTAATACTGAAATAAAATCAGTGCAAGGAGAGAAGTGCAGTACTTATTAGGTAAGTAAGTAACAAGGGACAGATTACAGAACAGAGGTATATGATAAAAGAGTAATAAGACCGCGGTGAGAATGGATAAGGTGAGCAGGAAGAATTAAGGTAATTACATTGATAAAATGGAAGAGAAAAAGGAGAAGTAAAAACTAGTCTAAAACAGCGAAGAGCTACGAAAAGAGGGAATATATGACGTGAGAGAAAAAAAGTAAAGTGGCACCAGTAAGTAAGAAACCCGCGAGAGAACTATGGAGGGTGTGAGAGGACGGAAGAGGAGAGTGAGATATGAATATAGTCACTGAGCAGAAATAAGGAAAATAAGTTATGATATAGAGGAGGAAGAGGGGATGGAGGATTAGAAGAAGAAAGAAAATGATGATGATGATGATGATGAAGAGGAGGAGGAGGAGGAATACAAAGCTATTTGCTTGGTTTATGGGCAACAGTAGGTTTCTGGTGGTGTTTTTTTACTGCAAAAAACAGATGCAAAGTAATCGTTAAGAATGTTCGCCATTTCAACCTCATTTTGTGTGTGATTGCCACTGTTCGTTTCTCTAGGGCCTATTGATGTAGTCTTAACCTTTTTATTTCTAATGTAACTGTAAAATTCTTTAGGATTTGATTTGTACGTATTATCAATGTGGACCTCCAGTGCTCTCTTGCTTTGTTTGACAAGTCTTTTTGATGTGCGGCGTATATTATCGTACTGTAATTTATCATTATTTTGTGTAATTTTTTTGTTTATGGTCAGCATGTTTTTTTTGCTATTAAGCTACTTTTAATTCACTGGACAGCTGGACGCCTATTTCGCAGTGGCACACATGACTTTACCGCTTCATTAAATTTTTTATTGAATATTTCCCATGTTTTGTTTATGTCATCAGTTTCAGATATTTGATTCCAATCTGAAATTGTAAGTAGCGCTCTGACCCTTGTGAAATCTGCTATGCAATAGTCTGGGACCTTTGCTTTGCTCTCTGCTTCTTTCACTTTTTCAGTAGTAATTTTAAACTGTATAATTCGATGATCACTGGAACTAAACTCAGGTCCAATTTCAATGTTGCTGAGTAATTACTATTTGTAGTTAAGAAGATGTCTAGGATATTGTTTCCTCTCGGTGGGTAATCTACGTGTTGGGAAAGGGCACTTTCTTGGAGATTCATATAAAGCTCTCATCCTGAGTGTGAAGTTAGCTGTTCACCCCACTTTGTTACTTGTAGATTAAAGTCATTAAAAACTATCCCCTTGACAACAAGTTTCCGCAGTTTGATCATAAAGTTTTCCATCTGTGTCAGTTGACTGTGTTGGAGGACAATAGACAAAACATATATTTGTGAAATTTAATATTCCGTTGAACGTAACTAGCATCTATGTTGGTAATACTGGGTTTGGATAGCACAAGGGGGGGTGGAGACTAGTTTTTACATACAGTAAAATACCGCCATCAGCTCGGTGTGGTCACTCACAGCTGAAAATATTGTACACTGTTAGTGAGTATTCCGTTAAAAAGTCACAGTCAGATTTTTTAATCCAGGACTCTGTGATGCCAACAATGTCATAATTTTCTAGGTAAATAAGAGTGTAAATCCTCAAATTAGTTGCATAGACTACTTGTGTTAACATAGCAGACTCGAATTCTTTCCCAAACAATTGATGACTTTGTGCGTATTTACGTTGAAGTTACTGCTCCCGGATGTTCCGCGTTTTTTTTTTTTTTTTTTTTAAGAGGGCAACTTTATCATGTAAAAGTCTACCTAGCTGCACCGCTCCTACTGAGTTCAAATGGAGACCATCTTTCAGGAAGAGTATGTTGCTCATAGAACTGGTCTCACAGATGGACAAAGTCAAGTCCTTCTTGCGTGCAGAAAGATTTGAGACGGTTGTTTGTGCTGAAGGCTTTATCATAAAAAAACTATTCTCTGCCTTGATCCTTGGGAGTATGGCGTATGTTATTACATTAGTTGACTTAGTTTTAAATCGCATGATCATCTCATGATACTTTACTAGCAATTCCTCCGATCTATTGCGCTTCAAATCCTTCGTACCAACATGAAGGACATATAGAGTTTCATCATTTGCGTCTTTTGTGACCTCATCCCAAGCTTCTGTGAGGAGAAAGAGGAGGAGGAGGAGAAAAAGAAAGAAGGAGGAGGAGGAGGAGAAGGGGGAGGAGAACACGCCAGAAAGGACTGAGCTAAGAAAGAAATAGGCGAACACGAGGAAGGAAAGAAAGTTAACCAAGTGAAAAGTAGAAATAAAGAATGAGAAATAGAAGAAAACGGAGAAAAATATAAGAAGAAATAAGAATAAAAAAGGAAAAGTGATTGGAAGGAAGGAAAAAATTAGAACTGACGATGAATACGACGACGACGAGAAGGAGGAAGAAGAGAAGGTTGTGGAGAAAGAAGAGAACGAAAAGAAGAAGAATAAAGAGGAGGAGGAGGACGACGAGGAGGAGGAGGAGGAGGAGGAGGAGGAGGAGGTGGTGAAGGAGGAGGAGGAAGAGGAAGAGGAGGAGGAGGAGAAGAAGAAAGAAGAAGTTGATGATGATGATGATGCTGAGGAGGAGAAGGAGGATGGGGAGGAGGAGGAGGTGAAGCAGGAGGAAAGGGAAGATGAGGGACGAAATAAGAAAGATTATAAGTGAGGAAACTGTGAAGATGGATTATCTTTAACCCTTCAGCAAGTAATACAAATGAAGAAAATTGAGGAGTCAGACAACTGATGGACGGGAAAGTAAGAAACAAGCACAGAACTGTGCAGCCCCATTCCACAGCAGGAGACCCCTAGGGTTTGACCTCCACCGGGAGACTCCCCTAGAAGGCCCCACCGTACTTAGTAGATGGTTCGGTTGTAGGTGTACCGTTGCTAAATCTCATGTTCCTGTGTGCAGAAACAAAAATTGGTGCCTGGCACAACAAATCTTGCCTTACGCCAATTTTTTATAGCTGTTAAATACTTAATTGTTACTGCCATTTACTGTCAGTACACAGTTAAAATCTAAGGTAATGACGCAAATGTTTTCAAGTTACACGCTCTGAAAATCCGTGATCATGCGTTTGACTTCAAGGTCACTCAAGGTCAAAGGTCATGCTGCCCAGAGAAAACCCATATGAGACTTTCTATATCTTGATAATAGTATATATCTCTATCTTCAACGAGGTTCGAGTTATAACCCCCTGAATATCTGTGACCTTGAGTCTGTCAAATGTCATGATACCATTTAAAGACCCATATGGGACTTCCTGTATGTTGATAACAGTAAATATCTGTCTTCAATGAGTTTTGCATTATGGCCCCCTGAATATCCATGACCTTGAGTTTGACCTTTCAGGTTCACTAATGGTCAAAGGTCTTGATGTCAAATGAAAGCCCATATTACGAGTTTCTGTATGTTCTCAATAGTAAATATCTCTATCTTCAACCAGTTACAAATTATAGCCCTTTAACCATTTAACTTTGGCGATGGCTCGAGCCGTGGGCCGTCAGTTGGGTGCCTCTGTTTTCTTTTTAAGTAGCCGGGGCTTTCAAGTTATAAATATATATGAAAAATCTTAGGAGAATCCTGAGTGCTATTTATATCACTCAGGCCAGTTTGGGCCAATATTTAAAAAGAATGTCAGAGCGCGAATTACCACCGGCTGGAAGTGCCAGGACCGCCTCACACAACCCCGCGGTTTAGGGGTTAATAATCCGTGACTTTGATTCTGACCTTTCAGGGTCACTCGATTACCTCCAAAATTTAATCAGTTTCTTTTGGGACCAGTGCCAACATATCCTGAATGTTTCATGCAATTTCACTGCCGTTTTTCCGTAATGTTGCAAACAAACAAACAAACACAAACAAAGTCGATCAAAAACAAAACCTCATTGGACTCTGTCCGGGCGAAGTAAAAAGCCAGTCCGGGACCCCTGGAAGTGGTCATCGTGGGATCCCTCCTGCTTAAAACCGGGTCTTTGTTGAGGCCTACCACTGTAAAGAATTTCGTGGTCGTGGGTATAATACTGGTAATGCCACCCTTCCCAAGGGGGGGTGGGAAGGTCCCACCCTCCCTAAAACCTGGTCTGGGAGGAAGTCCACCATTTGGGAAAATTTTGCTTTGCTTCTTTTGCATTGTTTCGTATCATTTGCAAAGGTTCCAACATGCTTGCATGTGTCAGCCTTGGTCACTTAATGACGGATCTCCACGCTGCTCGATCTTTGCCAGCCTTCCTATTCAGTCCTCATCTCTGAGGTCACACTTTACGACCTCATTCCAGGTCTTTTGTCGTCTGCCTCTAGCAACTCTTTCCCTGGCGTTCACACTTCTCACCTTCCATAACACCAGCCGATCAGGTCAGAGTTCCCGAGGAGAATGGGACTGCTGGTGATAAGAAGACTTGTAGCTTCTGTTTCACTAGCCATCAGTATACCCTGACAATCCACTTTTGCTGTCCATTTTCAGTTTGACACTAACACAGAGGAGTAGGCCAGCATACTCTCCCACTTTTTTCTTCCTTATGCATTACTCTACAGGCACGTACGCACCACACACCATACCCCACTACGTCACAAGGGTTGGCACCAGCAAGGGCCTACGACCAGAAAACTCGGACCTGTTACCTAGTGGCATCTCTGAGGGGTTGCATAGAACGGACTCCACCAGAGCAGTTTTGGAACCGGGATGGGGTGAGATGGGGCTTGGATCTGTGCCAGAGGGTACAGTGCATTGCAGTTCCCGGGCTGCCGCTTCCGCTGAATAAAGAGGGATGTAGCACCCCAGGAGGCTGCACTATCAGTGGGTGTATAATGGCGGGGCATTATAGTGCCATGGAACGCTTGGAGGGTGTCCTTGTAGCTGTCCTGGCAGGGTGCCGTGAAGCCACTGCCACAGCCACTGCCCATGTCTGATGGGCTTTGGATCCCTGGCCCATAGACTTGAGACTGTGCAGATGGGTTGGGTTTGTGGTACTTCTACTGCTCTATTTAGCTGGCTTATGACCAAAATTATAAGTTTGCTAAAAAAAAAAAAACTTTTGCATCCTGCAGAAATACTGTACCTTGACTACTGTTGAGAGGGAAACTGAGGAATGGGGAGAATAAGTCGATAGTTAAAATATCGTTAAGTAATAAGGAAGGAAAAGAGAATGGGGAAGAGGAATATGGGAGAGCGGAAGACAGGAGCGATGTATGAAGGAAACAACAGTAATTAAGACAAAAGAGAGGATGAAGAAGAAAAGAGGAGGAAAGAGAGTCTGTAAACGTGTAATCATTAAGTGGGTAAGTAATTAGCAAGATATGAAGAACGAGGAGTATGAAAGAACGGGAGAGGAGAATGAGGTAAGAATCAGGGAAATAGATTAACAATGGTAAATAAAGTACTAGGGAAAGAGGAAGAAAATGATAGAAAAATAAGGAGGAAAAGAAATATATGCGAAGGGGTACTAGGGATGTGTGATGTTCTTCAAAACTGAGCATGTTATAAGGAAAAGCAGGCTGAGGGGGAAGAAGATACCAGGAGGGTGCAATAAGAATGGAAACAATGGAAGGAGAAGGCAGAGAATAAGATCTTAAAATGAAGCAAATAGGTAATATGGAAGCGAGAGAGGAAGAGGGGGAATATAAGATCGGCAGTAGGGATGTGACTTAAAAGAGGAGCGAGGAGAACGGAAAAATATTTTTGCAAGTTGGTACTAAAGAAGGGGAAGATGAGAGGAATAGGGAATGTATATGTCATTTTATCCTTCAGCGGGTAAAGAAAATAGAGAAGAAAAGAAAGAAGAACAAGAAGAAGGAAGAAATAAAGAAATAGAAAAATGATAAAAGGAAGTGGAGAAGAAGGAAGAGGACAAAAGCAGGGGTAGGGAGGATGTATATGATCTTTTAGCGTTCAGCATCGCGCCAATGTGTCCCCAGGCGTCGATACACAACACAAAGCGAATACGTGAAAGCTCCTCGCATACATCTTTATGGGGAAAGAGTACATGCAACATTCTTCTCCCCTGCTTTCGCTTTCTTTTCCAAGTAATAGTCAATCCCCTGCTGCCCCTGCAAGGAGTAGGGGCCACAGGGAAGCATACCGTAATCCCTTGATTATGAGGATTTATTTCTTCATTTTTTAGCAGGTAAAAATAATAATTACGTCAATGTTCCTCAAGAACTTCTTTCTTCTCCATCACTTATAACCACTCCAATAGATGTTACCGACATTTAACGAAAGTGACATTTTCAGGGGTTAGCAAACCCATACCCAATTATAACGGGCTTCAGCATGATGTTCAGCACAGCAGTGCAATTACTCTTTTTTTTATTTCTACAGGCAAATTATTTTTATCAGCTTAGAGAATCCCAGTAGATTGGCGGATATTGAACCTAACATCTGACTTCACCATTTTGAAAATCTTTCCTTAAGTGAAAAGAATTGTTTGGTAGCAACTAGAAGAAAAATATAAGAAGTTTTCCCAGTAAATGGATTACCATCTGACATCTGATCCTGAGACAGTGTTTCTGTTCTCTTGTGCAAAAGAAAAAACTGATATTTTCCTTTTAATTACATACAACATAGCAAGCTGGCGACAGGGAGAGCTGGAGCTCCCGTTTCACCAGTCTTCAGAACTTGATACTGACCATCTCCTTTTGCTGAACATTTTCATTGCTTCATTTACAAAAAGAGTGGGCCAGCATACTCTCTTAATACCTCTACCTTCAACTGTTTACACCACACTACATGCACATAAGATATCACACCTCCTATTCACACTCCCTTTAGCAATGGCCGCTGCATTATTACTATCAAGCAATGCGGTACTTCAGATTGTCACCACCAGCAGGATAGGGCTGGCGGCACAGGGTCATCCCGGTCGCCATCAAGCGACTCTGCCAGCAGCGAATGTTACAATTTCCAATCATGCTTGTCAGCGAAGTGAAGGTGCGGCCTTATTCTTTACCAGTATCCGTGGTCTTAGCACAACCTAAATTCAGTTCATTTTTTCCTACAGTCCATATCCCCTTTGGCCCTATTCCTCACAGAACCACAAATCTCACCCTCAACCGAAATATCCCCGTTTTGTTTTCCTGGTTACCATCTCCTCAGAAACTTCCATAACAAAGGCGGCACCTGTTGTTATATCAAATCTCAATATGCAGTTGATACTATTTTAAACTTCACTTCATCCAATTTTGATTACTCATTGTGTAAACTAAATTATCTAAATATCACCAATTATATCTGTGTAGTCCATCGCCCCTCAAATGCTTCTTCAGAATCCAGTGTACTTGATCCCATATCCACATAGTTAAGGAAGTGACCAGACCTTTGGAAAGCGACAAGTTGGAAGCTGCATGATGACAACGTCCTACCCATTCTTCTCAACTGATTCAGGAATTTTGGGCCAAACACAACATCCCACAGGTTCAGCAGGCTCCCTGCTCACCAGCCATGGCTCCGTGTGACTTGTGGTTATTCCCTAAGCTTAAAACTCCTCTGAAGGGTTTCCGATTTGTGACGAGAGAAGAGATCATGAAGAATGCAACGAAGCACCTCAAGGAGATACCGAAAACTGACTTTGAACATGAATCAGGCAGAGGAAAGAACGCTGGGCGACGTGTTTCAAGTCAGAAGGGTCCTACTTTGAGAGATTAGTGTCCTAGCTTAACAGGTTAGCTGTTTAATTTTATATATAC
>JAGKTI010042050.1:0-10161 GCA_018397915.1 Birgus latro
TATTTTTTGTTTATTTAGTTTTTGAACAAAAACATATATCCTGTCATCCTGACACTGCTAAACCTAACATAAAAATCGCCAGCATATACTTATGCCTAAAGACAAATTACCCCTAACTTGGTATTAATTTGATTTATAATACTGGATAAAATACCTCGATCACTGGAACACCATCGACTGCAAATGTGTAATGCCTTTCTACGTTACGCACTTACACTCGTCACCTGCTGACTGTCAGTCGTGTCATATGTATGAGGTCTGTCCGGAAAGTATCCATCCATTTGATATAGAAAATAATAAGGCGCCAGGACAATGGCACCTTAGTCACCTTCCAAGTACTGTTCCTTGGGACCTCACACACTTCTCCCAACGTCCCTTCTACTTTTGAAAACAGTCTGCAAAGTCATCTTTCGGGACCTTCACCAGTTGCCTCGTAGCCTCATCCTTAATCTCGTGCACGGTCTAAAATCTCCCCCCAATTCAACAGTGATTTTAGCTTTGCGATGTTTTTCCAAAAAAACAACCTGAGACGTGAAGAATGGGCGGGCATAGTCTCAGGATGAAGCTGCCAGTCATACTTGCGCACCGTTGCGGCCGTTTTCTTCTAACTGAATCGTTTAGCCCGCGATGAACTTCGATGTAGTACTCCTTCGTTATTGTTTGGCCAAGAGGAGCGTATTCGTGGTGAATAACAACCTCATAATAAAAAAAACACTGTCAACATGGCCTTGACATTGCTTCTACTAAGCAGGCTTTTGATGTGGAGACGCGGGTGAATTTCACAGGGAAGACTGGGCTTTTGTTTCAGGATCATAGCCGTAGGACCACGACTTATCTCCAGTTATGACCTGTTTGAGGAAATGGTGATCATTGTTAGCAGTTTGAAGCAACCTCACCACGAAATTCTTTCTGCTCTTGTGACAGCAGCCAAAGAATGAATTTTGCTGCCACATGTTTCTTGCCAAGATCCCCCATCAAAATCTCTGAAACAGTAGTCCGTGGAATCCCTAGATATTCTAATTCTCGCAAGGTAAACTGCCGATCTTCGTTGACTGTAGCCCACATGCGTTCAACATTTTCGGGTGTTCTGCTTGCTGAAGACCTTCCAGAACATGGATCACTTTCAACGGATTCCTGCCCTGTCACGTCCCGACCGATTTCCAACCTACGATACCACAAAATCCAGAGCATTTTTTGATTTTTTTTTTTAATTGGCTCAAACCTTCGCTTTTGTTGAGAAACATCGAAAATTCATAGAGAAATCGTGATCCTGTGCTGTAAACTGTTGATACAGGTGTCATGCAACCTTACGTTTTCCTTCTTTTTCAGGGTACCTGGCTAAAGAAAACGAACTATGGAAGGGTTAACTAATTCAAGCCACTTTCAGTTATGTACTTATTTATGTATTTGGTACGAATTTATGTGCAGTAACAGACTATATTGGTTTTAACACATTTATATAGGCAATAGAAGCATTGTTCAGTCACCAAATACATTCACATATGGCACCTTCCTTTATGACATTACCACCTCATCACTCCTTTTTGTTTCTTGCTCTAGCTTCTTTATTACTTTGTCCTCCACCTCAGGAATCACTTTCACCGTGAATTTCGTCATTGGAGAGACCGTGGGGCAACATACCTATACTGGCCAACTTACTGCTAACAGGTGAATTGCCCAGTGTGGGGGAGAGGGGGGAGGGGGGTTAGGTGGGGCCCGGCAATATCCCCGCTTGACAGCAGGGAGAGGAAGGTCTCCAACATCTGCCTACCAAAAATCACCCATGAAACTTGAAAATTATGCAAATTATGACCCTTGCAATTGGGCGACGTACCCATACGTCGATCGGTGTAGCTTTGACAAAACATCGCGGCCTACCCATACGTTGATGGGACTCGGCGGGTTAAAGCATCTCTACCTAATTTGATCGAGGCTTCACTCATTGAATCATCTCCAAAAGCCTAGTTAAGCCCTTAACTGCTACCTTCCTTCTGATTGGACCTATCGACAGACTGCAGCATTCCTTTTAAAACCCACAATTTTATTTCAAAAGTTGCACCCTAAATTCTGCCCCAAGAACTTTGTGTATTCATCCAATCACGAGTGGGGTTGCTAGCGCATCATTTTAGCTTCTTGCTGTTCGTGCAGGAGGGAACAAGTATGAGGGAAAGTGACAACATGATGCCCAGAGTGTCAGGTTGGCTTATGTCTGAAAGACTGCTACCATGACTTTCATACTCTTGTCAACTTCTAGAAAAGAGACTCAGAAAATGTAAATCAGTGAAAGGAACTAATTGTAAATGAACAAAATATTTGGAAAATCTTAGTGTCTGCTGTAAGCTATAAAAATATATTACTCTGTTTATTTATTTATTTTTTCTTTTTTATATGTCCGACTCCGGGCATAGGCTTCACAGCCCGCTATCAAGGCCCAGCAGCCCTCCCATACACCACACACAACTGCATGTCACCACTTCGGCGCTAACACCCACCGTCTATATTGAATACAGGCTAGGGCTGTCTCATACAGGACTGGTGTATTGGTATTAGCAGGTGTATTTTTATGACATGTCGGCGGGTCTACTGGTAGATCAGTAAAGCTTGATTTAACAAAATTCAAATCCTTAAACTGTTCCCTACCCCAGCGAGGATTTGAACCTGGGTCTGTTAGGACTGCAAGCCACCTCTCTACCGATCGAGCCACCGTCATGATTTATTGATTGTATTAAAATCTGGTGGCGCAACTGCCAGGGTCATATGCCGCCGGACAATAAGCTAAAAGATGCAGCAAATAAAAATCGAACTCTCAAAATAAAGTTAATAACTGTTACCAGCAATGAAACATAGAAAGGTATATAAGAACAGAGAATAAAATAACAATTAGTTATAAAAGTGGAAGGAGGCCAGCCTCCTGAAGAAAACTAAAAACATCAGTAAAATTGCTAGAGGCTCCACCAAGCATCGAAGAGGAGGAATCGCTGATGTAGGTCCTCCAAACTTGAACACTCGACCAGCAAGTCTCGGACAGTAAGGTGAACAAGGTAATCATCACAGTACGGTTGAGTCTCACCACTCATGTGGAACCCATGTGTAAGCTGAGAGTAACCAATGCGAAGCCTAGCAAGGGCCACCTCTAAACCCCGTGGCAAGGAGGGGGAACCCTTGGCACAAACACCCTCTGAAAGATTTCTTTTAGTTTATTATGAGCAACACCATCCCAGTGTCTCTGCCAGCACGTATGAATTCCGGACCGCAAGTAAGATGTTATATCAGAAGCAGGAAACGGTTAGTCGGATGGGGGCTGTTGAGAAGCCGAAGCTTTAGCCAATGTATCTGCCCCTCTCATTGCCCACCACACCAACATGTGTGGGAACCCAGCAGAAATCCACTCTCTTCCCCTGACAACGAATGAGGAACAGCCATCCAAAATAGCTAAAACTAGAGGATGGGAGTTAAAAGAGTCCAGGGCCATCAGCGCCCCTTGAGAGTCGCTTAAAATAGTAAAATGATTGTCTTGGTGAACAAACACCAACTTCAGGGCTAATACAATAGCTGACAATTCTGCAGTAAAAACTGAGGCAGCCAATGGAAGACTACCTCCATGGTGAAAGCTGGGAAATACCACTCCAAAACGAACACCAGAGGCGGATCTAGAACCATCAGTATATACAGGCACTGAACCATCATGCCTAGAAGCATGTTCTAAAAATAACTGTAAAAGAGACTGAGGAGCAACAGAATCCTTTGGGACCGCCAAAGACATGCAGAAAGTTACCTTGGGCAAGATCCATGGCGCAACCCTCGGGATCCGAACCGGACTGACAGTTACTGCCAACAAACCAAACTCCTCCATGATATCCTGAACCCTATAGCCAAACGGATGAGGCACGCGAGGGTGCCTATGATAATACAAAAAACAAGACTGTCGCATCACACACTCCCAAACAAGTGAATCTGGAAGGCGATGAATTCGGAACAAACATCGTGCTGCAACAGACTGACGCAGGAGAGCTAAGGGAGGCACACCAGCCTCCACCAAGTTGGGAATCGGAGATGATCGAAAAGCGCCAGTTGCAAGGCAAAAACCAGCATGATACACAGCATCTAGAGTTTTTAGTCTGGACTCTGTAGCAGAGGAGTAGACTTCATAGCCATATGTCGGCTTGGATGTCACAAAAGCCTGAAACAGATGCAAGAGTGTTCTCCGATCAGCACCCCAAGAGGTATGGGACAGAACCCTCAACAGATTGAAAGCCTTCATACATGATACTTTAAGGTTTGCCAAGTGTGAAACTCAAGTCGTACAGCGGTCAAACGTCAGGCCCAAGAATTTAGTCTCTGCCACACAACGGAGTCTCCTGCCACGAAGCTGGAGATCAGGGTCCGGGTGTACCCTTCTCATCCTACAAAAGTGCATAGCCACAGTCTTAGAAGGGGAAAACCGAAAACCCTTGGAAGGTGTCCAGGCAGAAATCTTCTCCAAGGCAAGCTGCATACGCCGCTCAACAGCAGACATGCGGAAGCCAGAAAACCATATGGCTAAGTCATCCACATAAAGCAATGAGGATACCCCAGCAGGCACAATGTCAAGGATACCATTGATGGCCACTGCAAACAGGGAGACACTTAAGACACTCCCCTGTGGGACACCTTCCTCCTGGCACAGCGGCGCGGAAAGGGCAGAACCCAAAGACCCGAAACACACGATCAGTCAGGAAGTCTTCAAGTAGCAAAGGCAGCCGACCATGTAAACCAAACGCATGAAGTTGTTACAGGATGCCATGGCGCCAGGTAGTGTCATATGCCTTCTCAAGATCAAAGAACACAGCCACAAGATGTTACTTGGAGTCAAAAGCTTCACAGATCGATGCCTTGAGCCTGATAAGGTTGTCTGAAGTACATCGGAATTTACGAAAGCCACTCTACGAAGGAGAGAGGAAGCAACCCTTCTCTAGAAACCACACAAGCCTGATACTGACCATCTTTTCAAATAGCTTGCACACGCACGATGTTAAAGCAATTGGGCAATAGTTCAATAGTTGGAAACCTGGGAATGATCCTTACCAGGCTTGGGAATGGGGAGAACAACACTCAACTTCCAACTCTTGAGAATAGAGCCCTCGCCCCAAACCCTGTTAAAAAGATCCAGTAAAAATTGAAGTGAATCAGTCGGCAGATGACCTAGCATAACGTATGGAATTTCGTCAGGCCCAGAAGCGGTGTCACCACACTTTGAGAGGGCAGCACATAGCTCACTGAGACTAAAATCCAAGTTATATGGCTCTCCACCACGAGAGTGAAAGTCAAGACCCAGTCTCTCCTGATTCCTACGAAAGCTAGCACACGGTTTAGAAGGATCCTTTTTTGAGACAGCATAAAACTGATCTTCAAAAGCAGAAGCTACTGCATCTGGTGCAGACACAAGATTGCCCTGAAGTCACAACACCGGTGGGGAGGGGGGCGAGAACCTACCAGAAATCTTGCGCACCTTTTTCCACACCATTGGCATTGGAGTAGCGGACGTAACTGTAGAAACATACGACCTCCACGAGTTGCGGCAAGCATCCTTCATGACTCGTCTATAATGAGCATGTGCTTTGCGAAACTGGATTTTTAGAAAAACAACATCACGATTGGCAAAATACCGACAAACAGCTGTTCTGTTAGCTCCTTTTGCTATAAAGCAGTCATCATTCCACCATGGCACATGTCTCCGGGAAAAAACTCCAGAAGTCCGTGGGATGGAATGAACCCCTGCTCAGAAAAGAGTCTTAGTAAAATAACGTTCAGCATCATCGATAGCTGAAAAATCAGTAACCTTGTAGGCAAATACACAGAGTTCCTCAAAGAGAGACCAATCAGCCCTATCTAGACACCAGCGTGGCATACGGGTTGCTGGAACAAAGCGAGTAGTCTGCATCAACACAGGATAATGATCACTACCATGCAGATCATCCAAAACCTCCCAAGCAAAATCAAGGGCACAATCAGAGGAGGAGATAGTGAGGTAAATGACAGAATACGTCCCATCGTTTAGGATAACCAAATCTAAATCCCCAACGAAAGAGGCAAGAAGATCACCCCGAGGATTTGAAAGTGAGTCACCCCACAAAGGATGGTGGCCATTAAGGTCACCAAGGAGTAGAAAATGGTGAAAGTTGTCTGATAATGGTCTCCAGATCATCACGCATAACAGGAGCGGAAGGTGGAAGGTACAGACAACAGATGGTATAGCACCACCCAACGTGCATCTGTACCGCTAAAACTTGAAGATGAGACTGGACTGGAAAGGAAATAAAGGGGATATCAGATCGGCATAAAATGGCACATCCACCGCTGTGACCGCCAGGAGGAGATACATGAAAGACCTCATACCCTCTGATAGAAGGAAACGGTCCATCCCCCACCATAGTCTCCTGGAGACAGACACAGAGTGGGCTCAGAGCAGAAAGTAATAACTGTAATTCCTCCCAATTTGCCATGGTACCTCTACAATTCCATTGAAGACAGAATGTTACTGGTTGAGCCATACTGATTAGTATGAACTATTATGAATTGAGAAACACAAGGACTATGTAGCAACCTCGCTGGGAAGGGTGAAAGCCCTGCTTCCTAGGCGTGAAGCTCTGCCTCATCAACCGAGAGCACAATGAAGATTTAGAGTTTCCATGGGTGGAAGGACCCTTACTCCGAGACACATCCCGCCCATCGCCAGAATGAGCCCGAGGCACAGAGACCTTCCTGCAAGACCCACTCGCCCCGTCCGCACAACCACGTGGGGGTCCAGCTGGCACCTTGGGGCCAACTGAACCCTCCCAAACCGAAACATCCAAAGGTTGGCTGCTGGGTGATGGATCAGAAGGAGCAAGCGATTCAGCTCTTTGAGAATCTAAAGACCCAGACCCCGCCACACCTGAGCAAGAGGCAGGGACTGGAATCTTAGAAAGACCATCACGAACACCCACTGACTTAGATGCTGCCACTGGTTGGGTTGTCGAGTGAAGAGCCCCCTCAGAATTCTCAGGCGGTACAGAAGTTTGAACTTTTGAAGGAGGGGAGTCATGCAAAGTGTCCTCACTCATCACCCGTTTGAGGTTAGCAGATGCAACCTCCATCTCTGCACCAGAACTTGATGCACTAGAAACTGTAGAAGCACATTGTAAAGAAGACTGAACATCAGTAGCCAAGCAAGCAGATGATACTGGATCAGCAGTTAGTACGGGAGTAGCAGCAGATACAGGAGTGTGAGCTGGTACAGGAGTAGTAGCTGGTGCAGGAGTATCAGCTGGTACAGGAGCAGCAGCCGGACAAGATGCAGATTTCAAAGGTGCTGGAGTCCATGGGAGATGACGAGGAGGAGGAGTAGGACATCCAGTATCTGACAAGGGACGAGGAGAAGGGTCAGTGAAAGGAGCAGGAGCCCCATGATGGTGCATTGCAGGCTTTGACTTAGAGAGAATAGAAGCAAAGGACACACCTGGGCGGACATACATCGACATGAAACGGTCCTTAGCTTCAGTAAAACAGCCTCTCTGCGGCTCTGAGACAAAATTTCACGTTCCATTTTGTATCGATCACAGGATTTAGAGGAAGCAGCATGCTCACCACCACAACTGATACATGATACGGGACCAGGGCATTCCACACCCTCATGAACATCGAACCCACACAACACACAGACTGCTGAAGTCCCAGGGCAAGGCGCCTGCACGTTCGTCCAATATGAACCAAGCGCTGACAGTGGAAACATCTACGAGGCATAGGGATATAGGGCTTAACTCTGTACTGGTACCATTCAGCGTCAAGAACAGCAGGGAGCCTCAGTGAATCAAAAGTAACAATTAAGGGTGGAGTAGTCACAAGGTCACCATTTATCTTCTTCTTAACCCGCCGAGTCCCGACCGTTTACCCAGCCTACCCCCAGATCCCGACCGATTTTCAACTTTTTGTTTTTTGCCTGAAACCTTCGCTTTTGGTAAGAAACATCGAAAATTCATAGTGAAATCGCGATCCTGAGGTAAAAAAATTTTGATACAGGTGTCACTCAACCTTACGTTTTCCTTCTTTTTCAGGGTACCTGGCTAAGAAAACGAACTATGGAAGGGTTGACTAATTCAAGCCACTTTAAATAACGTATTTATTTCATTTATCTGATACGAACTTATGTGTAGTAAAAGTCTATAACAGTTTTCACACAATAATATAGGCATTTATAAGCATTGTTCACTTACCCAAAATCCCAGTATATGGCACCTTCCTTTACGACATTACCACCTCATCACTTCTGTTTGTTTCTACCTCTAACTTCTTTGATTCTTTGTCCTCCACCTCAGAAATCACTTTCACCGTGAATTTCGTCATTAGCGAGTCCATGGGGCAACATACCTTTACTAGCCAGCTTACTGCTAACAGGTGAATTGCCCAGTGTGGGGGGACAGTCCCTCGAGGAAGTGGGGTGAGTACCCTTGCTGTGAAAGCAACACTCAGTCTCAGATGTGCAATGGTCTGCATCATGACCAGCAGCTGCACATTTGCCACAGACTACGTTTGTAGCTCGACAAGACTTGTCATTATGCCCATATCTCTGGCATTTCGAACAGCAAAGAGGTTTAGAAATATATGGTCTTACATTGACAATTTCACAATCAACTTTGACATTAGTGGGAAGAGAAACTTTTCCAAAGGTAAAGATTATCGTAGCTGTCTTCGTCCTTTTGCCTTCCGAGAAATGAGTTATAAAACGGGCATCGATTACATCTTGCTGAGCAAGTTCATGGATTATGTCGTTCCCTTCCATAACCATGAGGCCCCTTCAGTGATGACACCTTTGCAGGAATTAATGGAATGTGGGTTCCTCAGCTTAACATTATAATAATGAAACTTGCACAGCTTCATCAGTTCCTTAACCTGGCATGCATTAAGGGTCTATACTAGAACGTCTCCATGAGTAAGTTATTTTGCCTGTTCAACCTGCACAACACAGCCATCAATCACCTTCTTGATAATGAAAGTATTGAAGCTGGAAAGAGGAGTAAACCAACCACATGGAGCATATCAAAAGAAGCATAATGTACGGTACATAAACGTCGAGGGGGATTCGGATCTGGGATCGGTCAGTCTGGGGACAGTTAGTCCACAGAACTGTTGAATCGTTGGGACCACCTCCCCCCCTTGATGGGGGACAGCAGGGGCATCCGCCATAGTAACCACCTCACACTGGCGGGAGAAATGCTAGGAAAGAGAAAGACAAGCCAGGGACAAGAGTCCCTCGGTAAAACACTAAGTCTGAGATTACCCTCTTGAAACTCTCACAGGAAGTCGTGTCTGTGTTTATTCACACCGCAAAGCAATCTGTGGGGGAATCACTCCAGAGGTAAGCAAGCAAAGGTCATCTCAGCAATAGATACAAACAAATATTGTTCCTCTAAACAGGGAAAAGAGGAAAATGATTACCAACTACCCTAACATAAAACACCCTAGTGGTGAAAAAAAAAATGCTATTGCCTGTGGGGCACCCCTACAGCTACAGAAGAACAGGCAACACACGTCTGTCCTCTCCTCAACCATCCAACAAAGTCCCGTGTGCAACAGTTTCTGTTCACCTACAAAATGTTGTCTCTGACTGAAGAGATGATGTAGATAGGATATGGCACCGAACGAGACCTGTTACTTAGTGCTGAGCCGGTAGTACTGGGCTTTACTAGAATACTTGATGAATACGTTGCGTTGACAGGTATTCCTGCAGTCTAAGAAAGCCTTGAGCCACGAAAAACAGGCCTTTGTTCAGTGTGACACCTTGGTTACAACTTCTTTTCAGCCATAGGCAGTGATAGAAAGTGAAATGAAAATGTGTTTCAGAAGTCTAAATGCATTTTACTTCAGAGCTGGTCAATTCCACAATCACTTCTTGAAACAGCAAATTCAGCAACTGGGGAAGTGTGATTTCCTCTGCGGATTTGCGTTTGCGACAAATTCTACGCACATTCACGGTTTTGCGCTTGCAGAAGCTCTTCCGCAAACGCATATCTGCCTTGGAAAATATATGTTCCCTAGCTCAGCAGGCGACGTCTGGGTGAGTAGCCAGCTCGCCGGCGCCGCCAGCCATTCCCGCATTGTTGCCATATGTATGTTAGTGAATATATATGATAAATTCACCTTCGG
>JAGKTI010042051.1:0-10161 GCA_018397915.1 Birgus latro
GAGTCTCCCAACCCCTCATTTTGTTTTAATGGACACTTGATGGAACATGACAAATTTTTATCAAAGTATAATTTTATTTAGGAGTCGTGCAGTAAGGCTAAAGTTTCAACATTTCCTAAATTTCTGATGAAATTTCAATGTAACTTCTGAGACGTGCACTTTTAGGTATTGGATCACATCAGCAAAACTGTGAAGGAGCTCTTAACATTTAGTTTGGCAAATTTTGGTCTGTTTCTGACGTAAGGGAAGCTCAGGGGATGGCTTCAACTAGTGTGGTTTTCACTTTCCGGCCACCAGGGGGTAAGGGGATGAGGAACGTCTGCCATACCTAACTGCAACTACTGTAGATAATGTAGTGTCACTGGTTCCTTTTTTAAAAGTTGCACTGGTTACTGTCATGACTTTTGTGTGAATCACTCTACCACAACTCATTTCAAACAATAAATTAAATTTATTGAACATGTAAACTGTCTCACTTCAAGTGAGGGTTGTCTTCTTTTAATTAGGAAATCATAACCGATGTTCAACAAGAACGTGCAATAGGAGCCGTAATTGTTGCTCGTTCTGCATGATCTTGCCATTGTACTCCGCGACTAGAGCTACAGCCCGCTCTGCATTGTCGTTTGTCACACGAATTTCTGCAGCAATCTCCTGTGTCATAACATAATCGTCAATACCAGGCCAGGAGTTTGGATCTTCTAGGAATGATTTCCTGATTCGCATCCTATTTAAGAAATTGTGGGACACTTGAGTTGCGAGATCTCCGAGAGTAACCTTTCCCTGTCGAGCTGGAATGCGTCTGAGAGGGTCATCTCTGCCCTGTTTGGTCTTCATGCCTGTGACGATCCTATGTTTTTCTTCCACGGATAATTCAAGATCAAAAAGTGCCAAAGGGAACAGCTCCTCGGAAAGGTACCAAAGTACCCAGTTTCATTTCCACAGTTTCTCCGATGATCTTGTCTTGGTATGCACGAGCCTTTTCAAGAAGGTAGAGGCCCTCATGGGCACACGCCACAGCATTCAGTGCAGTAAATCATACCCTCATATAGACGCTGATGCTGAAGGGAATCAGCTCCCTCAAGGCTTGCTCCTCCTTCTTGGTGAGCTTGAACTGGCTTTGAAAAAGTCAAACTTTGATGAAATAGATGACTTTCGACATCTATCAGGCATGATGCATGGGACCTGGAGTTTTGAAGCAGATTTTCTTCCCCTTAACCTCTCATATGCCAAGAAGCAGGAGGGCGAGTTCCAAAGACTTCCTGTATCGTCCCGGACTGTTCCCTTTCCGAGTATACCCAGGGCAAAGTCTACCAGCTCCTCTCTTTCTTCCTCTGGGATGATTTCAGTCAGCAGGATCATATTTGGCGTGATCAAAGTTTGACCAAAAATTATGGAACTGCTTGAACAGTGGAACTTCAGAGCCGGAAGTGGCAATGAAGTATGCTTGAAAGGCAGCTCCATATACCAGTTCCATAATGTAGTGCTTAAATGGAAAGTAAAACAAGTCCTTCTCGAGTTTCTGCTCGAGGAGGAATCATGCACAAGCTCGAAGTCTGGTGTTAGAAGCCATAGTGTTGAAACTCATTCCAACCATTTGATGTGTGATTCTCCATCACTCTAGCTCAGCTATGATAGCTGCAGCCTGGGCCTCTCCAGTCCCAACTGGAATCTGGGGAACACAGAGTAGCTGGATAGGGTCCTTGTTTGAGATGAGAATGGGCAGTCGGTCCACGGTTTCATGGCATATAAGGTCATCAACAGCTTACCATCCCAGTGAACAACAAATGGACCTTTAAGAGAAAAATTCTCCTTGATCATGAGAGCAGCCACTGACCGATGTCTTTTTCCGAACCAATTGACGTTGAACTTGCTGATGGCATACTCTGACACGTTGTGGCCAAGGTTTTTGACTGCCTCTGCAAGGATGTATGGAGCATTGCAGTTACTGACATTCGTTCTGTCAAGAGCCGCAGCGACACCAGGGCTCATAACCAACTTTGATGCGCACAGTCTTTCGGGAGGTGATGTGCTCGTACTGGACTCACCACTGTCAGTACTCTCAGCTTCTCTTGTGTCTTCAGTCCTGGATGAAAAGGACAGTGGCCACCTTAGTTGCCCGTCGAGCAACGTATTCTCTGTACTTTTCATATTTCAAGCTATTCTTTATGGCAGCCTGTTTCCAGTGAACCAAAGCGAGGTTGACGCCTGCCGTGGACCCTCTAAGTCCTGATTCACACTAGGCCTTGAGGAATTCCTTGTCCTCGGGAATGCTTATGAGGTTAAGAGCACTTTCATGGGCGATGTCGAACAGATTCTTCATCGATAATCTTAAGTCTTCTTCATTTTTCAGCTGTTATCCGCCACGTCTCTTCGAGCTCTTTCTTAGGTTTTGTCATTATATGTAGAGCTCCTTCAGCTTCTCTAGTGAATGGTCTTCCTGATCATGGGGATCTGAGCATATTCATAAAATTCTTTGGCTTGAATCACGACTTGCCAGATAGCTTCCGCTACAGGCATCTTTTGGTTCAGGCTCAGGTAGAGGAAATTAGAGAGAACTTCTCCATTTGAAGACTGTTTAGCACCAAGCAGCTTATCCTGTCAGCGCTCTAGCATGTATGGAGGCTCCTGCTTCTTCCGTGTCGATGTATGGTTTGTAATAATCAGTCAGTTACTGCAAGACTTCATAACAATTTATTAGGTATAATCACCAATATGCAATGTCACAACACAGATCCCATACACGTTACAGCAGCTTGTCAGGCCAATCAAGGTTTCTCCACTTGAACACTCAGGACGCAGACTTACACAGCCAGGACACAAGATCGGTTCCAGCAAAACTGCATAGATGTTATACATTTTCACTGAGTGCCATGCTGATTCATCATGACTCATGAGCTGGGGTGCTTGGAGTTTTCACAGTAGAAGAAGAGATTGTTTATGAAAGGCTAATGATCATTACACTTGAGGTATTTAAAGTGTGGCAACACTTGAAGCAGGCCAAATTAATGAGTGACATGTAATATCCAATGTAAGCTTAAAAAATAAACCAATAGCATTATATATTGCAGAGTTAGGCCTGGCAGGTATTCCCCACACCCCTCCCCCATGGCGGCTGAAACGTGAAAACCCCACTAGTTGCAGCCATCCCCTGCATTTCCCTCAAGTTGGAAACAGACCAAAATTTACCACAGTAAACGTTAAGAGCACCTTCACAGTTTTGCACATGTGATCCAGTATCTAAAAATAGATGGCTCAGAAGTTATACTGATATTTCATCAGAAATTTTGGAAATGCTGAAACTTTATCACTACTGTGCAACCCCAAAATAAATTTATAGTTTGATAAAAATTTGTCATGTTACATTAAGCGTCCATTAGAACAAAATGAGGAGTTGGGAGACTCAACTTCCAAATTTTCATTTTTTAGGAACCACACTAAGATAAAATGGGTGAATTGTAACTAAACTATAGCATAATGCAGAACTCAATATTTCATAAGATTCAATTAAAAAGTACCATATGCAAACATTAAATTAAATTAATTGCATTTAAGGGGTTCCTCAGAGCCACCAAAATTTTATACACTGCACGCAGTAACTGAAGGAAACACCACTGCCTGCCCCATATCCTTTTCGTCATTAAACCTCTGTCCACCTATTGTGAAGGAGGCATTACTTGAATGGTGTGTCCGTCCATGTGTGAGTTGGTGTGTGTGTGGGTCTCTGCGTCCATAACACTTTTTTGCCGCGATACCTCCTGAAACCATCCATGGATTTCCACCAAACTTTTGCCAATGATGTAGTGTGAGGAGTTGGTGAAGTGATTGGTCAGCTAGGTCAAGGGGTCAAAGGTCAAGGTGATATGGGGTCTACTTAGTTTACCCTTGTGGGTGCGATTTCTCCCGAACCCCTAGCCAGATTTCAACCAAACTTTTGTCAGTGATACAGTATGAAGGGAAAAGATGTGGAACTCATGAGGTCAGCAAGGTCAAGGGGCCAAAGGTCAAAGCCATATGGGTGTGAGCATGATATCTCCTGAACCCCTCAACGGACTTCGACCAAACCTTTGTCAGTGATATATTGTGAAGAGACGATAAATTGATAAGGTCAACAGGGTCAAGAGGTAAAAGGTCAAGTTGAATGGGTGTGGGCGCGATATTTTATGAACCCCTGGACGGATTTCGACTAAACTTTTGCCAGTGGTACAGCATGAAAGGAGGATGAGCTGATTATGTCAGAAAGGTCAAAGGGTCAAAGGTCAAGTTCACATGGGTGTAGGTGCGATATCTCCTGAACCCCTCGACGGATTTCGACAAACTTTTGTCAGTGATACATTATGAAGGGACGATCATCTGATTAGGCCAGCAAGTTCAAGGAGTCAAAAGTCAAGGAGTTGACAATTTATCTTTAGTCTAAAATCATCGCTCAATGAACCCTGTCATGGAGGTTGTATTGTAAGTCTGTGTGCAAGGATTGGCAGAGGCATATCGAGCAATGCTTTGCATCGACAGCTCGGGGTCTGAGTTCTCAGTGTGTCATTTACTAATATGTGCACATCCATGCTTTCACATGTTCATCCGTGCACCTATACTACCTGAAGGAGATATTGAATATGCTGCTCATCTTTTGTTTTGGCTTTTGTGGTGATGGACGAATGACAAACACTCCACGTCTTTTTGATATCACTGAGGTCTTTGATGAATGATTCTTCTCTGTCCCAGTCAGTAGGATCCACATCCAGAAATGATGAAGGAAGATAAAAAAAAAAAATCTTTAGAAAACCAAGTGTTTGGGTTGGACAGAAATTAGCCAGTGTTTTTGTTCGTGCCTCACGGACCCACATACATCGCGCAGGATCTTTTCATCCTTCAACATTTTTAACGATCTCAGTCATTCACCAGTTCTCAGTGACATAAACTGATGGACTGAAGCAGGGTAATGCAATGTTCACTTCTGAAAGGTACGACAGACAGCGATCGAGGTACTTAAATTCAGCAGTGCGAAGGAAAAGAATGTCACATTTCTCCAAACTTTTAAGAAGTAGAAGATCCTGCTTTGGAGCAGAAGCCAGCCCCCGGGTAGACTACTAGGGATGGATATAATACTTTGCCACGAAAAGGCATAAGTTTCTCAGTCCTGTCCAACTGAGTTCATTTCATGATGAATCTTTAGATGCGACTGGGAATGAGTTTAGCAAACTGCATACTGAGCATCCACATCTTAAGGCATATATTACACGAGCCATCAATAGCGCTCAATGTAGTGCACCTGGAGTCATAAATCGCACATTTCTCCTACCACATGGCACTCCTCCAGTGAAGGTAACCACAACTTCCAGACGCTCTTTGTAGTCATCCTGAGGATGTATCTCTTGATGGAGCTGCTGTGTGTATTGAATGATTTAACTGGACCATGGCTGGAGAAGAACTGCTGTCTAGGGCTGAACAGTGTCTATTGTGTACCCCCGTAAGACCAAAATCGGCCATAAAATGGTGAATGTCTCAAATAATTTTAATACTAGGGCTTTAGGACTGATCTTCGTACACCAGTGCAAATAAGGAAGCATCAAGCAGAAGTTTCAGAATGTGATGGTGACAAGTGATGCAAAAGAGATATCACCCAATGTCCCATTCAGTGCAAATGCACACAGCAACACGAATTCCTGCGTTAATATGTGTTGTGCCAAAGCACAAGGCTTTGATTTTGACTCACAGGTGCCAGTCATTCAGTGTTTCAATGATAATCTTTGATGTTTCAGCAGCTTTAGTATATTTTAGCTTTGAGACTGCATGAAAATTNAGTTTTAACATTATCAAAAGTGAGATTATTATCAGCAGTGTTGGATAGTTCACTGAAAGAATGAATGTTTGAAAATGTCGGTAATTTTCTGAAATGTGTGGTATTTTAGGTTGTGACTTCCTCTGGTGGAACGTGTACGTGCAGAATATAAATGATTGTTTCTCATTATGTTTGTGAAGTTGCTTATTATTACTTATTCTGGAACGTCTGTGGTTTCCATTTACTTTCTTGTAATAAATGGGATTAGTTTACTGTTTTGTTTTGAGAAAGAGTCTGATTATAGTGTCTTTTTAAGCAGGTCTGATTCATCTTCCAATCTTTTTTGTGTGGCCTCTGATTTATTATAATTTTAATAATATTGGTACCAGGATGAGTCGCAACATTCTAAATATGGAAAAAATTCTTTCTGCATTAAACTTTCAAACGTTCTTGCGAAGGAACCCCAGGAACCAGTTAACCTTGCCCTGATGCTGCCTATATATGCAGTCCACCTTAGATCTACTGTGAGATGGACACCCATGTACAAAACTGATTGAACTGTGATAAGGTGGTGTTGTATATTTTTTAATGGAATGGAATGGGAGAGTGTGATGGAGTGAAACGTATGTGATGTCACTTAACAGGCCTGAGTCGTTTTCCATTACTAGAGAGCTAAGTCATTTTTGAGTGAGAAAAAAAAAAGTCGGTGGAAACGAATATCGGTCTATAAACTGAACCATCGCCCACGATGAGTCGTACTATTGAAGAAAGTGACACTGGAAGGTCACTGATATAAAATGAAGGCGTTTGGGACCGAGGACATTGCTATGTTCCCAAGAAGAAAATAGGATGTAAGAAGAGTGACAGCCGTCAAGAACAACTCGTTCTTCCCGATTAGTGAGAATAGTGTCTATATAGTGAAGATGTGGTCCTTTGATCTTACATAGTTCAGTCTGGGTGAATGTCTATTGTGTGAAACTTTACCATAGGCCTTGGCTAAGTCTAAAACAACTTCACGTCAACAGACATTGATCTCTTCTCACAAATTTCTCAGCATCCTTAATATTTTTGCTTCTTCTTGTCTTATACTTTACTTCCGATCCATGAGTTCCATCTGTGACTATGTGTACACCCAGACATTAATTTCCTCGAAATGGTTTCCATTTAGAATTATTCCAGTCGTTGCTCTGTACCTCCATAATACAAATCATCAATTTCCACTTCCACACATTCACTCTTTAACCACTAACAGGCGAAATATACTCTCTGAATCAGTGATCTTTGCTCTAATATCTGCACACAACAACTGGTTTATATCTCAGTTTCTTCTTGTTCCAGTACGTTCTGAACCTGACCCTCTCCTCGGTGCCCTTACAAATACCTTCCTCATCAGCCTATCAATTAACAGACTGAACGAACATGACAAAATCATATATCACTGACGCAACCCAACCATTACCTCAAACCATTCATCCTCCTCTCCTCTTATTCTCATATAGACTGTCCCTACTGAGTGAAAAATGTTCATACACCTGCAAAAGTTCCTACAGTCCCATACATCTACTGTATAGACCCTGTCAGATCTGCCATATGCTTTCTCCAGGTCCACAAGAAATACAGACCTCTCCCCTTCTTTACAGAATTTTCACACAAGTCATCTCCCACACCTCAAGCTGTCCAGTTCCATCATATAACGATGTTCTGTGTGTTACACTGCTTAAAGAATTATCAGTGCTATGCACCAAACGTGACATTTTAATTTGGAACATTACCTTTTCTCACCCTTAGTTTTCTGTAGCGACATAATACATACACCCTGACAGTCTTCAAGGAGCTTTCCTTGATCCAAGCAATTACTGAAATATATAATTAACCACACCACAACACATATAGTACACCTATTTTGATATACTTTGTTGCAGCTGTGTTCATTCCTGTTGCTTTCCGGCATTTCATTTTTTGCAATGGCTCCCCATCCTACTATTATTCTCCCCATCCTACTATTTTCCAAGCATGTTACAGTCAGTTATCTCACCTTGTAAATCTTCATAAAAAATCAACATGTGCAACTTGATAGTAAAGGAGGCATTAGAATACATTAAAACAAAAAAGGATCACTCAGAGAGTGCAGTAACCGCATCCACCATCTGGTCCAATGGCTGAATATATGCCTTTGCCCTGTGACTATGACCTTCGACAGATCACTCTCAAAGTAGAATTATTTCATTCTTGCATAACCCTTATATTTTCCATCAAGTCTGCCTCAAATCAGTTCAAGGCTGGATTGAAATTGCCCAATAACCTTCACCTTTTTTTTGTTTCTCTTTGATCTTGTCCTTTGAATGATTGTTCTCAACATCATATCTCTTTATTCTTGTCTTAATCTAAATCCATCCACAAAGTTTAGTCTACACGAGATAAAAGCTGCTTAAGTGTATAATTTTGTATGACAACATATGACATACTGTTGTAGAAAATAAGTGCTAACTTCTTGGGTGATCCTATCTCATCCACTAAGTTTGATCCAAATCGGATCACATAAAGACACACGTGTCGAATTTTGACCTTGCACTCTGACCTTAGCCCTAATCCCGCAAAAGGTGGCTGCAGACAAAACGCCTCCAAGTCGCTCTGTCACCCTCCATTTGACTGCCCTCCCCCCAACTCATTCCCCTCTCCCTCATATACCTCTCAACTCCATCCCTTCACCTCATCCTCGGTCTCCCCCTCCCCTTCCCTCCTCCCACTTCACCCAAATATACCCTCTTAGTCAGTCTTTCATTCTCTATTCTCTCCATTCCCTCCACAAAAATTAATATATGGAAATAAGTCCAATTATTACCCCTCGGCGGCCTCGGGTTCCGGTGGGGAGCAGAGGTGGGGAGGAGGGAGGGCGGGATGAGCAGGAAGGGGGAAGGGAGTCAGGAGACGGGGATGGAAGGAATGGAGGGAAGGGACTGGAGAAAAATGGCGGAGGCGGCGGGGGTATTAAGCAAATTGGTGTGATCACTTGGCCGAGTCTTCCGCACGATCGTTAGTGGAGGCTTTGAAGTTTTCCAGACCGGCCGAGATTTTGGGACGGGTTGATGTTGTGTGGGTGAGGTGGTGGACGACGAAACTGGATTGATGTGGAAGTGTTGTTCATATGAGCTACTGTCGTGTGAAAAGATAATAAACACTGAAGAGTTTGTATTACTATGGACGAACTGGTGATATGTTCTTGCTGATATACAGGTTAAAGGATAGTGAAGAGCTGGTATTAGTATGGACGGAATAACGATGTTGGGTTGCTGAACGTGGACAGATTGGTAAAGAAAAGTATATGATAAGGCGTTGCCGCTGATAAACAAGTTTATAGGTAGTGAAAAGTTGATATTACTCTGGATAGGCTGATGGTGACGAGTTACTGTTGCCAGGCATTTGAACAAGTAGTGAATAGTTTATCATAATATGTACGAGTATGCTGGTCGACAAGTCAGCGTTGCCAGATCGTGAGGTGCCGATTTCACCTGACAACCACCAAAATTTCGCCAGATTTCACCAACAGTGACAACTAATAACCATTTTATCAAAACACACACAACCTTGTGATCCGTACTGTACACATACAAATTTCTCTACAAAATAATTCCTTTCCTGACACATTTCTTGATTCACTGATTCTTGAAGGATAATTCCTATAGTTATTTTCATCGTAGTTTACCTTATATGGTGTATTTACCTTGTTTAATCTACGAGAGCTCCACGGGGCGCCATACGACATGTTTAAAGGACGAAAGCAACTGAGGTACCGTTGCCAGCTGTTTGATGTAAACATGGAACTATTTGCCACATGCCACCATTCATACATCCTTGATTACACGTTAAATTGAAGTTAAGGTTAAAATACTTGAAATTTTCCTCGGCCAGAAGGACACCTTTACAGCACCGAAATCGAAGTAAACGATTAAGGTTGTTTCTGCATTAATTATTGGTCATCAACGTTTTCACCAGATTTCACCAAATATTGTCTGCTTCCAAACTATTATTGTTTTCACCAGGATGCTTGAAATTTCACCAATTTCCCAGATGTGGTGAAAAATTTCACCGTCTGGCAACGCTGGGACATATTGATAGATACTTAAAAGTTGGTGTAGCAGGTGATGACGACTAGGTGCTGCTGATGAGCACTGCCGGGCCGCTAGTAGGGTCCGGCAATGACTGATGGCATAAAAGGACGACTTGCAGGAAGAAACCAGAGAGACCTCGTTTTCAAGTGCTGTGCGTCAGAAGGAATGTTATGATCAACCTCGCTGAGAAACTAAGTTTCGAGGAAGGCAATTTGAAGTAAGTCAGTGTGTGTGTGTGTGTGTGTGTGTGTGTGTGTGTGTGTGTGTGTGTGTGTG
>JAGKTI010042052.1:0-10161 GCA_018397915.1 Birgus latro
ATGAGTTTAAGGCAAAATTTGACTTATTGAGAAACAGAGACGGGACCCCACGAGCGTAGCTCATTTCCTGTATATCACAATTAGGTAAATACACACACACACACACACCCACACACACACTGCTCGCTGGCGCAGTGGTAGCTTTCTCGCTTGCCATCTGGTAGACGGGAGTTCGCGCCTCGCTAAGGTTGCGAAAAGTTTCACTGACGAAGTGGGTGGTTACTGTCCCCCTTGAGCAAGGGGATGGGTGTGTGTGTGTGTGTGTGTGTGTGTGTGTGTGTGTGTGTGAAGATCACAGCCTTGCCCATAGATCGGACTATATGAGCTCTCAGCTCCCTTCCGGGAGGGTAAAAGCTAACGATCACTACCATCAAGTGATCCTGACCGACCCGGTGAGTTACACACACACACACACACAACCACATTTGTAGTCCAACTTTTGATCCTACCCACACAATCCTTGAGCCAACTGATCCATACTCTCTTTATATTCTCCTTCCATCTCTTGCACACAACAATAGACACTCCTTGCTTTGCCCTCTCATTCTCACCCACTCCCGCATATATACCCCATCCTTACTCCCTTTCTCTCAAACTCTCACCTCTTCATTTAGTCTGGGTTATTCCACATTCATCCACTTTTGCACCCTCAAGCACCTGGACAATCTCTCTCTTTTCACCTCATCATTTACACCCCTTACAGTTGGCTTGCAGTCCTAACGGACCCAGGTTCAAATCCTCGCTGGGGCAGGGAACAGTTTGAGGATTTGAATTTTGTTAAATTAAGCTTTACTGATCTACCAGAAGACCCACCGACATGTCGTAAAAATACCCCTGCTAATACCAATACACCAGTCCTGTATGAGACAGCCCTAGCCTGTATTCAATGTGGACGGTGGGTGTTACCGCGTAAGTGGTGACATGTAGAATTGTGTGGTGTGTAGGAGGACTGCTGGGCCTTGATAGCAGGCTGTGAAGCCTATGCCCGGAGTCGGACACATAACAAAAAATAATAAATAAATAAATAAAATTGTCACAGTCCGTACGATGTCCTCTGTTTGGTCCTTAGTCATCACCTGTTCGTCAGTCCTGGTCCAAGGCTTCTTGTTCATAATTTTAGTTAGTTATCAGTTTAGTTATGTTATCAGTGTCCTATAAATGTTCGTCATTTTCAGGTCTGTTCCATTTGTCCAGCTTCTGCTTCAAGGTAAGCACGATGTGCTTAAGATTAGTTTGCACTTTAGGCATCTCAAGTGTACAAATACTCTATCACGACACGATACCACAACCACAAGAGTGCGTGTTTACTGATTGGCAGTGGTAAACAGACTGGTGACTTGTGGGGTTATGGAGGGTGACAGAATTAGAGGAGGGGAAAGAGGGGGGAGGAGGGCTGGGAAAAAGATTAATTGGGAAACGACCTTGACCAGAAAGGCCTTCACTTCACTTTACCTAACTTCACATGATACGTGACTATCCCATGAAGGGATGGGCATGGTGGTATACAATGTTTTACTGTATTTTTATTTATATATTTGCCATGAATTTTCCGAGTTGTCTGATAATCCCGTTTTTCTGGGCACCGGATAACTGGGATTTTCCTGTACTGCATTTGTCATCTTCCTTATTGTTCTTCCTCAGAATCCACCCTGTGTAGTGCATAGGCTTCTGACACGTGTAGTTAAATACTATCATCACCTATTCCCCTTCCTTTAATTCCAAGTCTGTGGTCACTATACAGTCTTCGCTCTTTGTTGTTTTATTCCCTATGTTGCTAGTTTTACCTCGGTCTTCTCGGCTCGGACCTCAGATACTGCTGCTGATACAAGTGATTCCTTTTCTGACTCCTGTATTAATTCAGTGATCACCAGATCATCTTCATTATCACTGTCTGTCCTTTCCTCATGATCTTGTGTCCTTTTTCCAATCTTCTTTTCAGAATGACCCTCTGATGTTCCTGCTAAAATGTCAAGGCTTACTGGAATCCCTGGGCATCCAAATGACTTCCTTGAATGCCTATGAGTGGTTTGTGGGCCTCTTTACAAGTCTGTGTCAGACAATCCAAAAAAAACTGGGAAACTAGGCTTTGCACTCCGGCTTCTTTCTGTGTACCCAAAATGTGCTTGACCTTGACTAACACACAGTCTGGATTGAAGGGATGTATGCCACAAGCTGTGAAGCCAGATTTTGTATATTTGCTCATGCAGTCTAGATTTTACATGAGTTTACTTAACAAATTTGGGAAAACAGTCTTGGGTAATGTTGCATACCATTTCTCAAGGGCAGAATGCATACAGCCAGGTAGCACTTTGTATCAATCAGCCTTGAGTGGTGCAAACATTGCCACATCAAGTGGTTGCTATTGATGTGTTGAATTTGATGGAAGAAATGTAAACTTTGCAGAGGTCCAGTATCTTGGCATTAAAATGACTGGGCAAGTTGTCATCAATGAGGACTTTTGTTTCCTGTGCTGGCAGCACCATCATGTAAGGAAGACAGACGCCTTTGAACCATGTGCAGAATGCAAGATCATCAAACCACCCAAACTTCATGTGGTTGTATTTGGTTCCAACAGGGCTACCAGTGGTTCAGCTTTCATGCAGATTTACAGCCTTATACACCACATAAGGAGAAAGAATATGCCCATTGACTGTACAAGCAAGCATCAGAGATGTAGACATCTTTGACGTGTACATTACTCTTTCAGGGTGTCTGACTCCACATTTGAAAATAATTTTCTGTTCTTTAACCCGTCCAGTCCCGACTGGTTTTTTACCCAGCCTACCCCCAGGTCCTGACCGATTTTCGACTTTTTGTTTTTTGGCTGAAACCTTCGCTTTTGGTGAGAAACATCGAAAATTCATAGAGAAATCGCCCTCCTGAGCTTATATGTGTTGGTACAGGTGTCAGTCAGCCTTACGTTTTCCTTCTTTCTCAGGGTACCTGGCTAAAGAAAACGAACTATGGAAGGGTTAACTAATTCAAGCTACTTTAAATTACGTATTTATTTAATTTATTTGGTACGAATTTGTGTAGTACAAGTCTATATTGGTTTTCACACAGTAATATAGGCGTTTATAAGCATTGTTCACTCACCCAAAACCTCAGTATTTGGCACCTTCCTTTATGACATTACCACCTCATCACTTTTGTTTGTTTCTACCTCTAGCTTCTTTGTTTGTTTGTCCTCCACCTCAGGAATCACTTTCACTGCGAATTTCGTCATTGGAGAGACCGTGGGGCAACATACTTTTACTGCCAGGTTACAGCGAACAGGTGAATTGCCCAGTGTGGGGGGAGGGGGGGTTAGGTGGGGCCAGTCAGTATCCCTGCTTGACAGCAGGTAGAGGAAGGTTTCCCACATATGCCTACCAAAAATCACCCGCGAATGTTGAAAAATGTGCACACAATGGGCCTTGCAGTTGAGTGTCGTACGATGCACGTCATTGGGTCTGTCCGCGGAAAAAGGAAAAAAGTAGCGACGTGCATCGTACGTCAACATTGTACGTCGGTGGGACTCGGTGGGTTAAGGTCATCATTTAAGCTGGTTTCATCATAGTTGGTGGTATTACTTGTTAGGACATTTCTTTTACTCTTTTGTAGGTTGTTAAAGTTCTTCTGGATCTCTTCCACACTTACAAAAGTAAGTTTCCTTGAAAGGTTTTACCAGTGTTTGTGGCTCAGTGGAGTTTTATTCCTGTCCATAAAACTGCAAAACCATTAGATGCCAGGAAGGTTGTTTTTAATGTATCAATCTGTTTATCTGTAGTCAGACGTAACCCTGTAAGGGATGGCCATTTGACCCTGAGTTAGCTGTTTTATGGGGAGGAGCACTAACCCTCCACCAATCCACTTGTTTACTTGTAGGGAACACGTATGGGTTGGTTTTATGGCTACCATCCAGTGTTGTGAATGGTTTCCTGGCTTAGAGGAAACTGTTAGGCCATCAGAAAAGGAAAGAAGAGTAATAAAAAGCAACAGTAAAAATGGGAGAAATGGGAAAAGAGGAGAGCAGACACAGAAAAAGAATGATAAAGGTGAAGGAGAAAGTAGGCAGCACTCCTTCAAGTGAGTGGATAATGGTCGTTACCAATTAACATGAATATTGCAGCCAGCTTGTTTGAGGTAAAACTTGGCCAGCAACCTGAAATCTGTGGAATCTATAGGATACCCAGAGTTTAAAATGGTGTGTAGATGTTGGGCAATTATAAGTTCCCTCATGAGCTATCAGTGTGGGTTTAGCTCCAGATTTCCCAGTCTGTTATTCCCCATTTTGTGCATCACTGAGTGTGGATCTTGGAATCTATCTATCTATCTATTGCCAGACGCCTCAATCCCGAACGGGGTGGCCACAAACAAATTGCCTCCATGTCACTCTGTCCCCTGCCATTTCACTACCACGCTCCCAACTCACACCCCCCTCTCTCATATACCTCTCCACTCCATCCCTCCATCTCATCCTCGGCCTCCCCCTCCCTCTCGCCCCCTCCACCTCACTCACATACACTCTCCTCGTCAATCTTTCACTCTCCATCCTCTCCACATGCCCAAACCACCTTAACGTGTTTCTCCTAACGCTTCCCATCACGTCCTCAAGCACACCACAACGCTCCTTCACTTCCTCATTTGTTAGTCTGTCTCTCCATGTGACTCCACATGCTCCTCTCAAATAACTCATTTCCACTGCTCTCACTCTTGACTTCTGTCCTTCCAACAGGGTCCAAGCTTCACTTCCATATGTCAGAGTTGGTATCACAATACTGTCATGTAACAACTTTTTCACTTCCATGCTCACCTCCCTGTTTCTTATCACTGCTTTCAACGAATATTATAGGTTTTTGCCCCCTGGGTGATGGGCATCCTATCATCAGTAGCCTTCAACACAGCATCCTTGGCTTTACTGGTGTACTGCATTCGGTACTTGGCAGGGTCTGGAGTGTATGCACAATACACATACCATACTCAATCTGAAAAGATGAGAACACTTTTCATGAATAAATATCAGGGTATGTAACTATGTAAGTACCATATGTAAATATGTAAATACTATATGGAAACAAGTTTACAAAATTAATACTACTTACTCATGAGCACCTATTTCAGCTCCCACTAGCAGAAATTCATTATTTAAGAAGGTGCCATTATCACCCCACCATGTGTTGCGATATTACCCCACCTCAAGAAAAGGCTAATAAGTCCATATGTTACCAGCTATCAGCAAAGTGTTTATGGTCAAAAGTTCCCTTATAGATTCCATAGCATACAGGAGGAATACAGGTTTGATCCAGGTGGTCTGTCTGGGTGCCACACACAGACTTATTTTCAAGTACAATTTGCAGTCTTGAGGATGTCTCTTGTACTTCCTTTAAGCAGTCAACAGTCTTTTAACCTGACAAACTCAGAATTGGTTTCAGACTTACCCTTTCATCATAGGGAACACAGTCATTATTGGTGTAAGACACTTGGATTTTTTTTATTTTTTTAAGTGCCAATATTACCCCACTGTTATGATAATAACCCATCACTCATTATATTGTGTAATGTATTACGTTCATTCAAGCTCAGTCATGTTTGTCTTAGTTGTAATTGGCAGAAATATTTCAGGTCCTTGCCATGGGGCCAGTCAGCACCAGAGAGAAACAAGGACATTGATAGTGCTCCCAGATTTACCAGTCCTCTCTGGAGTCAGTTTTCCGAGGAGGATATGGACATTAGTTTTCCATCATTTACAAGCTCACCATGTTTTACAAGAGGGGATGTGCCTATAAGGGAACATGATGTAATTCCAAAGAACACTCAACCACAGCTACCAGATTTTGATTCCTGGAATAAAGAACTATGCATGTCCATAGGTAGCTTGGATTCACAGCAGAAGAGTCTCTGGGAAACATCTCAGACTTATTTGTCAGCTGGCCAGAGCTCAACAGATTTGTTTTCCTTAGGCTCTTTAGAAAGTGATAAGCAGTTGTGCACCAATGATATAATAACTAGAACAGGAAATGAAGAGAATATGTGTCCAAACTTCCCTAGTATACTCGGAGACAGTAAGTCTGATAATGGCCCACTCCTACCAGACCAAAGAGATACCACAGCCATCAACCAACGGAACTACCAGGCATTCTCAACCCAGGCAAACAGCACATGGGGTACAGCTCAACCTTCTTTCTACAGCAGTTTGCCATCACCTGCTGCAGATGAAACTGATATGCCTGGCTTGAATACTTCTACCTCATTGAACCAGCTTGTTGCAAAATTACAACAGAGGAAGATCCTGCAAGATATTGGTAATCTAAGCTACTCATCTGCATCTTCGCAGAAAGTTTCAGCACCATCAAGCCTTCAAGCACTGCAGAGTAGTGACTTCATATCACCTCCGAAAGCTGTACCCTATGGTACTTCACAGTATGATATGTACAAACATCAGGAAACAGCAACTTCACAGCCTCGACGGCAACACACAGGTAATTTTTAAAAAATTTTGTTTAATAAACCAAGTCTTTATTCAGCTTGTACTGAATTACGGTAATAAGAAATGGAAGGACAATAACTTGTGCAGTTACTTAACTTTTACAGTTACAAAAGTTTTGGCATGACTTCAGAATCCAATATGAACCAGAATTGTTGTATCTGCACAGTTGTTGTTGTTGTTGTGGCCCAAGGCTCATCTGGATGTGAGCCTATTGGACTGCGGGAAATATGCCACTTAAGGCTGACACTCCCAGGGATATGACAAGATAGTTCTGAAGGATTGTGTGGTGAGAATGAGGTGCATGAGGTGAGGGTGTTGTGGTATCAGTCCCTACATTACAGTGAAGCCATAATGAATTGTTGCAGATTGCATTCTGTATAGCTTGTGAAGCAGAAAGGGTGGTAGCCACATCATAGTTAAACTAAATGAGCTTGCATCATTCTGGTAAGGGCAGACTTGGGGATAAATGTGTGGTGGGAATTCATGAAAAATGGTGTTTGGGTGTAGCCTTTGGATGGTTGTGGTGGTTGTGTGTTCATATACAGGATGTCCTGGGTGGAAAGGGCATAGCTTTAGGAAATGATAGATGAGGGAATTCTAAGCAAAAAATATTATATCAACATGGGTCCAAATCTCAGTCATTGCAGAGCTACAGTTACTGAAGGCCTTATGGGCAAATTATGAGAGACACCATTTTCACTCATTTGGCAATTGGTAATTGTAGCTCTGTAAAGGTTGAGATTTGGTCACAAGTTGATATAACAATTTTTACTTAGAATTCCCTGATGTATCACTTTCCAAAGTTATGCCCTGTCTTTCCAGGACACCATGCATATATTTATGAAGTGTAGCCTTGGTTGCAAGAGAAGGGATGCTCAAGTATTCAGTTTAGGGTTTGAGTATTATTATTTACAGGGAGGTCCCAAAGGTACGGGCAGTTAGGATCTGTTTGGCATAGTCGTATAATGCATTCTTGTATAATGAAACACGTACCTAATGGTAAAATATTGGTTGGGTTCAAGGACCCCATCAAAGGTAAGTTTTCAAGCTAAAATATTCGATACCAAACGCAGTTAACATATCTGTATTACTGATCTGTAGAGAAAGCAACCAGAAAGAGCAAATAGTATGCAGATAACATGACTGCACATTAATTAAACATATAAAACATGCATAACACTCATCTGTAGGTGGTAATGTTATGTTGGAGGTGGGAAGCTGGTCTGGCAGTCGCCAGCTGAGCAGCACTGCCAGGTTCCTAAATCCATATTAACGTACCACAATAAAATTATTGCTTTTTGATCAAAATTATTGCACTCATAAACAAAGGCATTTCTACACGTAAATCAGTAATTACTGTGGTATTAATATATTTATATGTGGAGTGATTAATTAACATTATTGAATTTGTTTAACTGTTAAATACCTACCAGATTATAATACTGGTTATTGTAAGAGTTGCTAAATCCTATTGTTCTACTACTCTTACAGTAGACTTGTTAATTTAGCAATTCCCAATTTATTTTTCGGATTAGGTGGGGGTGCTCACCATCCACTCATTTGACGTAGTGCTGCTTTTGAGTGTCTGCTCTTTCCTCTCCTCCATACATGAAGCATCATTCCCTTGTGGTGGACAGTGCCTTGCCACAGTGAGGTGCAGGGAGGAGTGTAGAGGTTTGGTTTCTGAATGACTCCACATTTGCCTTTCTCTACCTGTTCAACAGGGGTCCCATAGGAGGCTCCACATCACTTCATTATTGGCATTATTTGGTTGTATGGTTACTGTGTTCCCTATGTGTCAGCAAATGGGTTGGCAGAGGGTTAGTGCCCCTCCCTGGGAGACAGCTAATTAGAAATACAAACAAGAAGACTCAGACCAGAATGGACAAACAGGCGGTGAACAAGGACCTGACAAAGGGCGTGGTTTGGATTGCCCCATGGAATGTAAGGGGTGCGAATGATAAGGTGAAAGAGAGAGAGAGAGATTTTCCAGATCCTTGACGGGGCAAAAGTGGACATATGCGGATTAACTGAGACTAAATGGAGAGGTGAGTGTGTGAGAGAGTGGGAGTACGGATGGAGTATATGCGCGGGAATAGGTGAGAATATGAGGGCAAAACAAGGTGTATTTATTGTTGTGTACTATTCATTCATTCACATTTGAAGGCTTCAACATGCTTGCATGCGTCATCCTTGGTCACAAAATGGCGGCTTTCCATGCTGCTCGTTCTCTGGCAGCTTCCTTGTTCAATCTCTTATCCCTGAGGTCACACTCAGTGACCTCATCCCAGGTCTCTTTCAGACTGCCTTTCACAACCCTACCCCTAAAATTATCACTTCTCACATTTTGCACCCAATTAACATCCCCCATCCTCACCACATGGTCAAACCATCTCAATCTGCCTTTCCTCATCACAACACTAATACACTCCAGTCCCAAACTACCCCTCAACTCTTCCATTGTAAACCTAGCCTCCCCAGGCCTAACACTCAGGGACGCACTGCACATCTGTTTAATCATTGTCATTTCTGTACATTTGAGCCTGTGAATATCCTCTTCCTTTACTGACCAGATCTCACAACCATACGGCATTACACTCCTAACATGTGGTGCATACAAAGATCCCTTAGCATGGAGGGAGAGCTCTCTCAATGTCGGGAGAGGCAACAGCTTCCCTGAACTTCTAGCCACAGAGCTAGCTCCAACCCCACCTTCAGCACATAACATGTCTTCCAAATAACAAAACTCTTCCACACATTCTTCCCTGAACTTCTTCTAGCCACAGAGCTAGCTCCAGCCCCACCTCCAGCACATAACATGTCTCGTTTTCGTTTTCGTTTTTGAAGGCTCCAACATGCTTGCATGTGTCGGCCTTGGTCACCTAATGGCGGCTCTCCACGCTGCTCGATCTCTGGCAGCCTCCCTATTCAGTCCCTTAACCCTTAAGTCACATTTAATGACCTCGTCCCATGTCTTTCTCGGTCTACCCCTCCCCCAATATTAACACTTCTCACCCTCTGTACCCAATTATCATCCCCCATCCTCTCCACATGTCCAAACCACCTCAGCCTACCTCTCCTCATCACAACACCAATACACTCCAGTCCCATCCTACCTCTCAACTCTTCTATCGTAAACCCAGCCCCCCCAGGCCTTGCACGCAGGGACGCACTGCACATCCACCTAATCATTGTCATTTCTGTACGTTTAAACCTGTGAATATCTTCTTCCTTTACTGCCCAGGTCTCAATACCATACAGCATCACATTCCTAACACATACTGCATACAAAGACCCCTTAGCACGTAAGGAGAGTCCTCTCAATGTCAGGAGAGGCAACAGCTCCCTGAACTTCTTCCAACCACTTCTCACTCTAGCAACCGAGCTAACTCCAGCCCCACCTCCGGCACATAACATGTCTCCCAAATAACAAAACTCCTCCACACACTCAAGAGACTCACCTGCAAGTTCAACCCTCTCACGCCTAACAATCTCTGCCTGCTCTCCCCGACACACCGCACACATGAAATCAGCATTATCTCGCAGTCTACCTCTAATACCACTACATCTCTTGTGCACCCACTTATCACAAACACTGCACAAGATGGAATTACTTTCCACACCCATGTGGCAAACTGCACATGGGCACTCTCCCTCTCCTCTGATTGTACCGCCACCAACCCTAGATATCA
>JAGKTI010042053.1:0-10161 GCA_018397915.1 Birgus latro
ACTCTGGCTAATTCCAGATGAGTTTGGCAAATATCTGATTTTTTTTTTTTTCGTTAAATCAATATCCCTAGGGAAACACTGGTTGAAAACAAGTTTCATGAGCCATATGTTTTTCTTTTCTTTTTTCCCCCCTCAATACCTCCATTTTTCTCGTAGCTTAATATTCTACCTACAGAAATCCCTACATAAAATGCCACTACATCTAAAACTTCAACATGTTCCAGTGACAGGGTAAGTTATAGTCGAGTACAACTAAGTGAAATTATAGCATAGCATAAGCGTAAATTAGGGGTACTAATTCGATTTTTGGGTGAGAATGATAGTTTAGGGGGTGTTGGTTCAGAATCTGACGGGTGCTTCTTTGGCATCCCTGGGCAATTTCTTTTATTGACGTCATAAGCCACGCCCTTTTGTATGACCATATAATAGCTATGAAATATACTGTCAAAAGTTTAACCCACAAAGCCTAAAAATCAATATCCACTATGTGTTTTTCAGACTCAAAGGCCAAGACAAAGTAGCATAACTTCAAAAATATAAAAAATGGCTTCATTTGAATGTTTCCTAAGTGCATTGATGCTGCTGCTTTAATTACTGGAGGAAAGGACAGACTCATGAAATTATTTCTTCCAGCATCGCAAGGAATGATACATATCATGTAATATTACAGAGATGGCTAGGTAATGACCCAGGTCTAAGAGTCACTTTCCACAAGACATGCATTTATACATACACTTCCTCCCACCACATAAAGAGATACTTGAAACCCATGAGTTCCAACTAACCCCCAAGTGATGCTCCACCATCAAAATAATATTGAGGTCTCATCATCGTGAGTTTAGCATTAGGCTGCACTGCCAAATGTGTGGCGAGGACTGTATAGGCTACCCAAGAATCCAAAACATCCTCAGCACTGGAGAAAAGTTGCCTGTAGAAGGGTAAAAAAATAAAAAGCAGAACCTTTTCGAGATATAAAAGATTTGATCTAGTTGCAGCAGAGGATCGTGTTAGAAGCCATTGTGCCATCAGACTTGCATGCAGCGGATGCACAGTATCATCACGATTGTTGCATAACTTTTGTTGGAAAATGTAATGTTGCGGCTGCTGCTGCTAGTACGTCAGAAAAGCAAGAAACAAATCCTCCCAGTCTATCATACCCTGGCCAAGAAATATTAAGATGAAGACATTTGCTGATAACTTCCTGAAGTCCTTTGACAGATCGCATGACATCAATATCATATTTGCTTGTTATGATGAACACTCCATTAAATCCCATGCACTTCAGAGATGGGATAAGGGAACAAAACCAAGAGAGTATGTGTTGAACAGTAATTCCATACTCTCAGCCAAAGATATCATCATGAAAAGTGAAAGAAAAAACAAAGCAGCGCTCATCCAGTATTTGTGCAATGCTGACAGAACCAATCCAAGTCTACAGTTAATTGAGGACGACAGTGCATATCGTCATGAAGAAACTGATTTGAAAATTGTCAGTTATCTTCTGGAACTGTTACCACAGTGAAGGCACATTCAGAGTCTGGCTGATGACACAGATATTTTTGTCCTCCTTGTGTATTTCTTTTGGCACTGCAAGCCTAAATCACAAGCTTCCATGAGGAAATATAATGGTAAAATGATTGACATCAGTGCCACTGCTGCAAAACTAGGTGAAGAGCCTTATGACCTGTTGGCTGTTCATACATTATCCGTTTGCGACAGCGTATCATACCCCTATTGCAAAGGCAAGACATCAGCTATCAATTTGATGTTCAAGTTGGATCTTCATTTGAAGACATTTACGGATGCAGAAGCTGAGGAACATGAGTGGATGAAGACTGGTATGGATTTGTTCTCCTATTAGTACTGTGGAGAGACTGTTGAATCCCTCAGCAACTTGAGATATACGTTGTTTATCAACAAGAGGGATGCTCCTGAGATAGGGTCTTCCACCAACCACAGGGTGTGCAATAGCCATCAAACGTTCGCGGCTTCAAGTTCTTCTTTGGAGAGCTGCCGAGAAGAATGTCCCTCCTACAACTAATCTATCCCTGTTTGGGTGGACAATAGAAGAGAACATTCCTGTCCCTGTACAAGGTAGTGCAGAGATTGCACCCAGATTAACAGTACAGCTTGTCGCCTGTGGATGCAAGTCACCGCCATCATGTTCCAGCGCTACTTGCAGTTGTTGGCCACATGGACTACCATGCACTGCCTACTGCTGGTGTAAAAGTGGTGAACAATGTGCAAATCATTATACAAAGAAAAGTATATGTACAGTGGACACTGATGAGGAAAGTGATGAGGAGGACGAAGAAGCCAATATTGGTCATTGACATGATTACATTTCCAACTGATTTGACGTTGTATGACCTTTAATGACCTTCGGCTGACTTATATTTCTACTGTATTATTCTTATATTTCCATTACATATAAAATACTTTTCATTTTATACCACGTGTGGCTGTTAATACAACAAACTACATTTGACGTACCAATTTCACAATTAAAAAGGGGGATGTGGCTCACATTCCTAACCTTATCTGACCTCCTATGACACTGAAAGTGACGTTCAAGTGAGCTACATGTGATTTGTACCATTTTAACTCATATACTTGCATTCCATACGAAAATATTTCAATTTAGTACTAAACATGCTATGCTTATATCACAAACTACAATTTTCATGCTTATTGCGGAGTAAACAAGGGGGCGTGGCTTACAATTTCAACCTTATCTGACCTCATATGACCTTAAAAGTGACGTTTGAGGGATCTACACTTGATTTGTACCCATTTATTCTCATAATTACATTCTGCTTAAAAATAGCTTTAATTTGATGCCAAATATGATACGTACAATTGTCATATTTATTATATAACAAATAAAAGGGGCGTGGCTTATGACGTCAGTAAAAAAAATTCTCCACGGATGCCAAAGTGGCGCCCGTCAGATTGTAAGGCTAGACACCCACACCTGTCATGGTTACACTGAGGTTCAGCCAGACTACATTGTTATCAAGCTGTGTGTGTGTGTGTGTGTGTGTGCGTGTGTGTGTGTGTGCGTGCGTGCGTGTGTGTGTGTGTGTGTGTGTGTGTGTTTTCAAGACTTATTGAGTTATACAAAGCTTCTTAATTCCTGCATTACCCTTACCTCCTTTACGAGGTCTGTTCAGAAAGTGTCCGACCTTAGGCTCTTTAAAAAATTAATAGCTAACCTGTTAGGCTTGGACACTAATCCCGCTCAGAACAGGCCCCATCTGACTTGACACACTTAGCCCAACGTTCTTTCCACTGCCTGAAGCATTTTTCAAAGTCTGTTTTCGGTATTTCCTGCAGGTGCTTTGTCGCACTCGTCATGATATCTTCCTCCACGTGAACAACAAGCTCTGCGGATGAACGGTGCTTAAGACATGTTTGAGTGAGCAATTCGTGATCCAGACCTTATGAAGACTGTTATCACTACGTTATCACTAGAGATGAGAATTGGGTGTACGGGTACTACCAAGAAACCAAGGCAAAGTCGTTCCAGTGGAAACATGCAGTGCCGCCTCGCCCCCCCCCCCCCAAAAAAAAAAAAAAAAAAGCACGGCTGGTCCACATGTTGACAGTTTTTTCTCGACTACCGTGGTGTTGGGCATCAAGAATATCCACCAGAAGGTCAGACTGTCAACAACCATTACTATGTACTGTACCTCTAGGTTATCCGTCGTCTTTGTGACACAGTTTGGCGGAAGAAACCAGACCTTTGGAAAGCAGCATGTTGGAAACTGCATCATGACAACGCCCCTGCCCATTCTTCTCAACTTACTCAGGAATTTTTGTCCAAGTAGGTCTGGCAGGTTCCTTACTCACCAGACATGGCTGTGTGTGACTTTTGGCTATTCCACAAGCCCAGAAGTCGCTGAAGGGTTCCCAATTTGGGACAAGAGATGAGATCATGATGAGTACGACGAAGCACCTCCAAGAGATGCTGAGAAGCGACTCTGGAAAATGTTTCAGGCGGTGGAAAGAACGCTGGGCTACGTGTGTCAAGTCGGAAGGGGCCTGCTTTAAGGGAGATTAGTGTTGTAGCTCAACAGGTAAGCTGTTTATCTTTTTAAGAGCCTTAGGTCAGATACTTTCTGAACAGACTTCGTATTTTTTTTCCATTCCATATTCAGTGGTGCTTCACCACTCACTCTTCCATTGCTCATGTTGACAATTCTTCACTTCAGACACTCGGTCAGTCTGAAGGTTTCAGATCTATGGAAATATGGGAGTGGAGCCAAGTCTGCGCTTTTATGTTTTGTCGTTATTTGACTGGGCAAAACAAGCTGCGCCTTGATAGCAGGCTGTGAAGCCTATACCCAGAGTCGGACACATAAAAAGAAAAAAATATATTCATATTTCATAATATTTAAGCAATCAGAACTGAACCCAGTCTATACATAATACATCGGTTATACAGATTCAATTGAGTCTTAACCTTTATGGTTGTAATAGACAGAAATGTATAGCAGGCACCTGGGGTGACCAGACTCCGGCCTGCCACACTCACAGGCTGCCTGGAGTAGGATGGATCACTACGCCTGGCCGCAACTGGTCTTCACTTCACCGTGAAGACATGTATGCAAAATAACCACAGGAGAAATGAAAGGAGCGACAGTGAGTACTTTCGTATATTACAACTTCAGAGTGATATAGTCCAGGCCCTGGTGTAGAGACCCGTATACATCTTCTTAGGAAGAGACTTTGACTGGTGATTTGAGTAAAGGATATCGCCAGCTTCAAAACAGTATTAGGTGAAATTACTAGAATCTTGGCATATGTGAGAAAATGGCGGTTTTCTAAATGGCCACCACCAGGGTCTTTCAGGACTACAAAGGCTTACAAATTCCAATAGAAATGTAGTACCTGAAAGACTATTATGGGGTTTACAGGCACGACCGACACGATGGTGCCTATAGGAAATCAATATGACCTTGCATAGTACCCGCAAATCCAAGATGGCTGCCATTCGCATCCTCCCCAAACCAAAAAGTCGTGTATATTTTGAAGCAAACATCGTGACTGGATGATTTTTATGCTAATTATGAGGTTTTCAGGCACTGCCGACACGATGGCACCTTTAGTGATTCGATATCACAACATTTGATACTCAAAATTCAAGATGGCCGTCTTCCAAATTCCGCAGCTAACAAGAAGGTTGTCAAATTTTCGATATAGCTGGAATATTGCAGTCCTCTCTGGATATTACTATTTCAGTTTTTTTTTTTTTTTTGTAAATGTCTGCTTGGACTCAGTTTTGGAAGGAAGTCATTGCATACGTTCTTTCCATGGAAACATGATGGTATCAGATCTTCTCAGCTCCTTGGCGTGACAGGCATTCTGGGAGTGGCTGGTGCAGAATAATCGTAGTATCAATGACGAATTCATAGAACGTGCACACGAAGTACAGAGAGCTCAATGTGCAAAGGAAAGACCCATTGAGAAGTTCGCAGACCTATTTGACCAGTCATCAAATCTCCATGAACAATTTGAGTATTTTCTGGAAGGATGCTCTGTAAAATCTGAGGTGTGTCAGTACCTGCAAGTGTTTTAACAGATGGATGCTACTATTAAGCATGCGGTTGCATCGGATCGAGAAGGAAATTTCCTCCTGCACATAGCTTCCATGGAAGCTTCCCTGCCAGTCCTCTGAGAGAGCAACTGCATCAGTTACTTTTGCTATGGCAGGTTCTACCATGAATCCACGAATGCCTTAGAAGCAATTCATCCGGATGTTTTTCAGCGGTTCATGCATGGTCAGTTTGTCGTGAAGGATCGACTTGAAAGTCACATCAGTGTTGCTGCACCGGATATGAAGCTAGAGCAATCCATCCACAGGGCATCAAAAGTGCTGATGGCATTGTTGGCCAAACATGAAGTCTGAGGGTTGTGATCGAGTGGCAACTCATTTCCCACAAAATTCTCCTCATCTCAAACAACTTCAGGGACATTATGTATGATGTGTCGATGAATCATAGTGAATCAGAGAGGGTTCATCATGAACTTACTGAACGCAAAGCTCATAAGCTGAATGAAAACGTTTCAAAGCTCCTGGGTTTTGTGCGAGAAAGGGGTAACCCTTACATCATCAAGGCTCCTGCCACCAAACTGCACAGGCTAATCACTAAGCAACTGGCATTGGATGAACTGGCCGTCTGGCTGCTCCAAGTGCAGGTGAATGGGGATCAAATGGTAAGAGAATTCCGGAGAGAGAGTTTGTTGACAAGACCAAAAAACTCTCTACCACTATTCGAAGAGGAAATTACCTCAGCTTGACAGCAAATCATCCACTGATGCGAGTGCAACTTCTGCTGTGACATCGAAAAAGATAGCAGCGGCTCAGTGCGACATCGAAATTGTGAAAGAATGAGGCATGGAATTTGAATCTACCTATGCCCATGATATCCTGCCTTTTTCATCTCTATTTGAAGGCGATCTTCCTTCCAAGATTGACAGAAGTGCACTGACTGCAGACTTGGAGAAGAGCTTAACAGGCGACGAGTTCCACTTTCTTGCCTTTAGATGCATCTGTTATATTGGACCCTATGTCGAAAATACGTTCCTTTCCAAACTTGGCTTCATTTGGAACATTCGAAAGTGCATTCAATTGTGTGCTATCAGCGGGCCATTCTATTTGTTCCAGGTCCAGCCTCTATATCGTGTTTGACAGCAACTTAGAGTCATCTGTTAAGGGTGGAGAAAGGCTACGTCACACTGGTGGAGTTGAATCTGTTGACCTCACTGGGCTCACTCCAGGTGTCCCAGTACTCCAACAAATGAACAAGTTGTGGACCTCCTCGGTCAACAAAACTATGCTACAGCGTCTCGTTCGCGATCTCGTCTCGACCCCTGAGATGGTGAAGTTGAATGTTGTGTTTGGTGGATGCATCACAGATGATGGTGTTGTGTCAGCAGAGTTTCTCCGCTCTGGAAGGCCGTCCACCCAACCACCTCCTGAAACTACAGAACCTATTGACATGCTGACATGTAATGTGGAAGAAGCCGCTGATCACATAGTGATGCACTGTGCATGGGAGGTGGATCGGGGAAGTAGTCGGCTGCTAGTAGTTTTCAATGACACAGACACAGTAGCACGTCTACTTCATTATGTTCAATATTTTCGAAAGCGAGGCCCCAAGAATTGTGGGTAGAGTTCGGCACCAGTGAACGACACCCTCATATACCACTACACACTCTTGCAGATAAGCTGAGAGTAGGAGTATCTAGTCATCGTGAAGGCACATATATTGACTGGAGATGATGCAGTGGGTCAGATAGGTACCACACGTGCCTCTCTGTCATGTGATCCAGAGCATTACACGGCTGATTTTGCAGTCTGACACTCTCACTGACGAAATCTTGATGAAGCTGAGGAGTATCTCGTTCGGGTGTGGGCTGGCGTGAAAAGCAAACCAGAATCGCGAACATTCAATCAGCTCCGGGTGGAAGTCCAACTGCGACTCCGACACCAAAATCGTTGGAAGCCCTGCCACCAACTTCAAGCGCAATTCGTGGCCACATCAGGAGACCATTTTATTACTCAGTCCATAAAGTTCTGTGCCTTCTTGATGTAATTCACCCTGCCACAGACCCAGCCAAATACGGATAGGTGAAAGACAGTGACACACTACTACCTGAAAACTGCATGAATCCATCACCCCAAAGAATGCTAATCGTTTGTAAGTGTATCTCAGTGCGATGTTTGTGCAAAAAGGAGGGTGTCAAATGTGTAATTTGTCATAAACAGGAGTCAGTTTGCCAAAATACATGAAAATGCCATCTTTCATTCATAATTAAGTCATATGTTCATGAAATGAGCTTCAAATAGTATTGATATCTGTATGACTGGGAAATGTCTTTGAATAAATACTTTTCTATTCTTATGTATTCATTACTTATTTGCAGCCATCTTGAATTTTGGATATCAAATGTGGTGATATAGAATCACTACAGGTACTATCGTGTCGGCAGTGCCTGAAACCTCATAATTAACATAAAAATCATCGAGTCACGATGTTCTTTTCAAAAGATACACGACTTTTTTGTTTGGCGGCCATCTTGGATTTCGGGTACTACGCAAGGTCAAATTGACTTCCTATAGACACCATCGTGTCTGAAAACCCCATAATAGTCTTCCAGGTACTACATTTCTATTAGAAATTGTAAGCCTTTGTAGTCCTGAAAGACCCCAGTGGCAGCCATTTAGAAAACCGCCATTTTCTCACTTATGCTATGATTCTAGCAATTGCACCTATTACTGTTTTGAAGCTGGCGGTATCTTTTACTCAAATCACCAGTCAAAGTCTTCCTAAGAAGATGTATACGGGTCTCTACAGCAGGGACAGGATTAATACAGAAGCGTAAAGGGAAGAGGTCCTTTATCCACACCCATAGCAGGGTGAGACACACAGAACAAAGGATGAACTGAATTAAAAATGAGCCATGCACAGAGCAATAAGTACCTGACTTTTTTCCTTAGGGATGCACCTGACAAAAGGAGGAAATACTGTGGCATAAGGCCTAGAGGATTAATGCTAGGTGTGTCTCACACAGGTGTGACTGTACTACTAGATGACGACAAGGAGCAATCATGTGTTAGTCTGGGAGTAACTGCTTTAAAATTAATTCAGTTAACAATTCATCGAACCTAAAATGATCATAGCTCATGTCTACATTCTTTTCATATGTGCCAGAAATTAGGCATACATCTATTACATTTCTTTCAACAATGCTTTTTGATTTTGCTAGAATCTGAGAGCCTGCCCAGTCAGTATGGTGATCACTGGATGCTTTGTGCTGAAATAAACCACTACTCTGTGGGGCTATTCTTACATTGTATTTATGTTGTAAGATCCTAGCTTCCAAATCTTTTCCAGATTGTCCTATGTAAAATTTGTTACAGTTTTTACATGGGATTTTTAAAACAAAGCCTTATTTACTATATGGGCTGTTCTTGAGTTTTTTTTTTTTTTAATGATGTTCTCATATTTGAATACTACTTGTACATTAAGTTTCCTCAGTATGTGAGCACCATCAAGAAAACTTTCATGGGAGGAGGACGAGGATTCTTTGAATATTCTGACGTTCTGGCTTATTAGTCTTCCATTCAAGGAATCATTTCTTGGCTGTATCGTGGCACTGAGTTAGTATACTTGGTGGACATTTTAGCTTCTTTCCAATGATCTGAATCATTTTTAGTTCATCATCTAAAAATTCTGGGATTGAAAATCTATGTGATCTCAGGTACAAGAATATGAACACAGCTCTGTTTACATTAATGTGAAGGTTTGAATAATAATGCACATACGACATAATATTTGGAGGTTTTCTGTATACCTTAGTCTTCAAAACACTTTTGTCCCTGATAACTTTTACAGCCAATAATGGCAGTTCATCCTTTTCCACCTCATGAGTAAACTATATCGATGGAACAAATATAAGAACTCCATCAAAAACATACTCATCAAGAACAGCCCATATAAAAATTCAGGCGTTGTTTAAAAAATCCCGTGTAAAAACTGTAACCAAATTTACATGGGACAATATGGAAAAGATTTGGAAACTAGGATCTTACAACATAAATACAGTGTAAGGACAGCCCAACAGAGTAGTGGTTTATTTCAGGACAAAGCATCCAATGATCACCACATTGACTGGGCTGGTTCTAAGATTCTAGCAAGATCAAAAAGCTTTGATGAAAGAAATGTAATAGAATCTTGCCTAATTTCTGGCACAAATGAAAAGAAAGTAAACATGAACTATGGTCATTTTAAGTGTGATGAAGTGTTAACTGAGTTAATTATAGACAGTAACCCCCAGACTAATAGCTGATTGTTCATTGTCGTCACCTGGTAGTACAGTCACACCAGTGTGGAACACACTTAACATTAATCCCTTAGCTCTTAAGTTAAGCCACAGTATTTACCCCCTTTTGTCAGGTGCATCCCTAAGGACAAAAGTCAGGTACCTATTGTTCTGTGCATCGCTCATTTTTAATTTAGGTCATCCTTTGTTCTATGTGCCACTCCTTGCTGCTGGTGTACATAAAAGACCACTACCTTTTACATAACTGTATCACTCTGAATATGTCTTATACGAAAGTACTCGTTGTTGCTCCTTTCATTTCTCCTGTGG
>JAGKTI010042054.1:0-10161 GCA_018397915.1 Birgus latro
ATATAAATATATATATCATCATCATCATCATCATCATTCGGACCTCCTTTCCCACCGTAAGTCAGGGTGAGGAGTAGCAACGTCCATACAGCCCAAATTAGCCCAGTCCAATGGGCCACGCTTCCATTCACTCACCACTCATGCCCCCGAATCCTGGCTCTATCGGATACGCCAAAAACATTCACCACGTTCTGCAGCTTCACATAAACGTATCCGATAGAGTCAATCCGGACGCTGCCACATTAAAAAGTGTCAAATCCCTGATCATGCAAATCTCACTACATTCGTTCAGCCAGCACGATTTCTTGTCAGTTCCCTAGCCTCACCGACTTCCATATCTCTCTTCCTCACACACTCATCCACCATATCTCTCCACCTTCTCCTTGGCCTACCTCGTCTCCCTCCTCCTTCAAATTCGCTCTATATTGTTGTCCATTCTTTCCACATGACCATACCGTCCCAGTACACTCTCTTCGATTCTGGTGTCCACAGACTTCATCACTCCACATCTTTCACTAGGCACATCATTTCGTATCCTATCCACTCTCTGTATTCCACATACATTCCTCAGCAGTCCCATCTACACTTCTCTTACTCTTGACTTTTCATTTTCATGCCACACCATAATCTCACATCCATATGTTAAAGCTGGCACTAACACTCCTTCATGTGAGCCTCGTGCAGCTGCAACACTCAAGCTTCTGTTTCTTATCAATGCCTTCATTGCACCAGGTACTTTCCTCCTCTTCTCTATCACTGTACCCAGGTATTTGAACTCTCTCACCAATTCCAGTCTCTCTCCATTCACTGTTACACCGCACTGGGAGTCACCTTCTCTCTCTTACTTTATAATAATTCTTCCCTATACCTTCTCTACCACACTCGATAAACTTATGCCACGATAATTCGTGCAGTCACTTCGCTCACCTTTATTTTTGTACAGGGGTTCAATCACAGCCTTTTTCCACTCTGCTGGCACAGTTTAACTCATCGATGCCTTCTTACAGATCTCCACCAAGCAATTCATTCCACTTTCTCCACTACACATAATCATCTCTGCATACACCTCATCAACCCCAGCCGCTTTCCCATTTTTCAGGCGCTTCTCAGCATTCTTCACTTTTGCAAGTGTCACGTCTCCTGGTACTGCATTCCAAAACCAATCATGTTTACAGCCGCTCTGCTCTCTCTATTTCCATTCATCAGGCTTTCAAAATATCCTTTCCATCTGATCCTTACTTCATCCTTCACAAAATCACATTCCTTTCCGCTTTCACTTCTACACATCTGCACCTCTTTCCGGAATAACTTCCCATTTTCCGAGTAGTCTGCATTCATTTCTCTTCCTAGATCATCATTTATTTCCTTTTTTCCCCCCTCTTCACTAGTCTTTTTACGTGCTTCTTGCTCTCAATATATTGAGTTCTGATTTCAACTGAACCCCTGTCCTGCAATCACCGTAGCCACTTCTTCCTCTTATCCACTGCTCTCTTAACCTCATCATCCCACCATGCCGTACCTTTCTTCTTTGTTGTTACTCTTACCACACCACACTCAGCTTTAGCATTCCTAACTATGCAATCCCTATATGCATTCCACAGGCTGTCCAGATCCATTTTATTCCAATTTATTGATTCTGACTCCTCCTCTACTTTGGTCCTGTAATCATCTGCCATTTCTTTGACCCTCAGCTTCTCAAGTTTCAGTCTTTCTCCCTGACTGCTCCTCTGTCTCCTGATCCACCTCACTCCTCTCAGCTTGATCTGGCATACCACAATCATAGGATCTGACAGACCTCTCACAGAAGCAAAGGGAAGAGTAGGCTGAAGTTATGGTCTTCAAGAGAATTGAAGTCAGTGAATGTACAGTGAGGTTGGATGAGGTAGAAATCGAAAATGTAGGTGCGTTTAAGTACTTGGGTACTCTGATGAGTGAGGATGGAAGTTTAGAGGTTAAAGTGCTCGAAAGGGTACAACAAGAAAGAACGATTGCTGGTTCTTGGAAAGCAGTGATAAGAAACAGGAAAGTAAGCATGGAAGTGAAAAAGTTACTGTATGACAGTATTGTGATACCAATCCTAACTTCTGGAAGTGAAGCTTGGACCTTGTTGGAGGGACACAAGTCAGGAGTGAGAGCAGTGGAAATGAGTTGTTTAAGAGGAGCATGTGGACTGTGGAGTCGCATGGAGAGACAGAGTAACAAATGAGGAAGTGAAGAAGCGTTGTGCTGGTGAACATGGAAGTGATAGGATGCTTTAGGAGAAACACACTGATCGGGTTTTGCCATGTGAAGAGGATGGAGTGCGAGAGACTGACGAGGAGAGTGTATGTGAGTGAGGTGGAGGGGGGGTGAGAGGGAGGAGGAGGCCAAGGATGAGATGGAAGGATGGAGTGGAGAGGCATATGACAGAGGAGGGTGTGAGCTGGGAGCAGAATATTGAAATGGTGGGAGACAGGGCGCCATGGAGGCGATTTGTTTGTGGCCACCGCTTACGGGATTAAGGCGTCTGGCAGTAGGTCGATAGATAGTTATGGGTCTCGCTTATAGCTCTGAAGTCAGCAGGATCGAATCCCTGCTTATTTATATTCATAATTCCCACAAAATATCTCTACGAGAGCAGAAATGTGTTGGAGATACTGCATTACTCCCTCACTTGATGTTTTCTTTGCCTCCGTCAGCTGATACGAAATGCTGCTTTTTGATTAGTAAACATTTCCTAAGCCTACTTTGATGAAGCTGCAGTGATTGGCTGCAGTATCATAAGGCACCTCCGGAGGGACAATTGCCTTCCGCTGAAAAGGACACTAAAGGCGCCTTTTAAATTTTTTGAGTATGGGAATCTGAGTTCCATAAAAATGTCTTTGACCCGCCTTACAAAAACGGAGCTTTTCATCAACTGGCGCCGCGGCTGAAGGCTTGTTTTGAGTATCCGTCCTCTGGTCTCATTCTTCGATATACATTCTTCATAAATCGGCAGTTTTTGCATAGTATGTATTTAAGTACTGTATTCCCTCACCTCTTTTTCATGAGTAGCCGTGTGACTGGATCTGCTCCAGGACTAGCTCTTATCTGCGTGACGGTGAGAGGTTCGAGGCAGAAATCTGTCGTCAAAGAAGGCTGGAAAGCAACTTTCGCCCTTCACCGGGCTGTATAAATCAAGAGTTGCGTTCTTCCTTTGCTTAACAGTTGAAGGAATGGCTCTATTCCACAGCCGTTATGGATCACTGATTGTGAGACAAGGCAGGGTTTTGCAGGTTTGAATGCTCTGCGAATGGATGTGTGCCCACTTCACTATTCTCTCAGTAGATGATTAATCACTCACTGTATTAATTTAGCTTTTTCTCTTTCTGTGAGTGTTTCACCTAATGTACAGTATTCGCAGGAAAGATGATTGTTATGATGATGATGGTGTATCCGATCTTCCACCAGTTAGTAGTAGTGACTTTTCTTCTTCTGCTACCAGACTATAGATTCAAATGAGGGAACACATTTGCTAGTGAAGAGGTTAAAATTCTAACATCATGTTAAGGGGTGCAAGTGATGAGATGAAAGAGAGATAGATTGTCCAGGTGCTTGAGGGTACAAAAGTGGATGTATGTGGATTAACTGAAACTAAATGACGAGAGTGTGAAAGAATGGGAGTATGGATAGGGTATATGCGTGGGAGTGGGTGAGATTGAAAGGACAAAAGAAGGAGTGTGTTATCTTGTGTGCAACAGATGGAAGGAGAATATAAGAGAGTATGGATCATTTGGCTCAAAAATTGTGTGGATAAGACTGAAAGTTGGAATACAAATGTGGGCGATTGTGTATGTATATGCGCCAACAGAGATCGTGCAAGCAGAGTGAAAGAAGAGTTCTGGACAAATGTAGAAACGTGCATGGAAAAGATTGAAAGGAGTGAGAGAGTGTTTTTGATTGAGAATATGTGGAAAAGTAGGGAATGTGAAGATGGATGGAGTAGTTGGTGAGTGGGGTGTGCCTGCAGAGGTGGATGAGAATGGTAGTGCTCTAGTGGACATTTGTGCCGGGAAGGGATTGGTGATAGCCAAAACCCGCTTCAAACACAAAATGACCCACAGGTATACTTGGTGAGTGATGAGAAGGGTGGGTGGTAAACTGAATGAACGAAAGGCAATGATTAATTATGCGTGTGTGAATGACAGGATGAGAAGGTATGTAATGGATACGAGAGCATATTGAGGTTGGGAGAGTGGACTTTTTGATCACCACTTGGTGATTGTGAGAGTCAAAATTCAAATGAAATGGAGGAATAGAAGAAGTGATGGACAGGAGGGAGTAATTCATAGAAGGAGGGTAGAAAGGTTACAAGAAGATGAAAATAAAATGGCAGAATATAAGAGAGAAGGGGAGGAGCGATTGGGTAACTATGGATTGGAGCAGTTGGGGGACATGGAAGGTGTGTGCAAGATACTCACAGAAGAAATCTATGCAGCATGTGAGGTGGTGTGTGAGGTGATGTGGAGACGGCAGGGGGCACAAGGAACAGCATGGTGGAATGAAAAGGTGAGACAGGCTGTTGCACAAAGGAAGAAATCATATAGTGAGTGGAAGAGAAACAGGGGTGTGGAAGAATTTGAGAGACGGAAGGTAGAGTTACATGTTGAGAGGAAGAGAGAGGCGAAAAGATTAATTAGAGAGAGTGTACCATTCCCGTTGTATGTATGTATCATCCCCGTTATGTGTATGTATATATGCCCCCCCAGTGTGTGCCCCCACTGTATCACAGAACTGCTGCGCTATCAGCCGTTCCCAGGCTTGACCAACCAACTCGAAACATATATGGAGTCACTCGAGGGCTAACTTCTATTCCGGCAGCATCTTGTCTCCGTGCTACACAATTAAAGGCTGTAAATAGCTACTCCAAGACCTTCCTTCCACCATCAAGAGGGTGTAACAAACATTTGGTAGCAGCGGTGTCTCGGACCATTGTTTCTGACCGCCTCCTAAAGTGTTTTAGTGCCACAATTCACTCCTTGACACCCCGCATTTCACAGCCTTGCCCTCTCACTGCCTCTCGTGGCGTAATACCGGCTAATACAGACTCTGCATCTACAGGTGTCCAATTTCCCTCACCAGTGCCGTTCTCTACACCAACTACAAACCTGCACAGGGCACGAGTATCGACGACGCTGCCCTCCTCACCTGTCTTACCTGTTCTGACACCTGTTCTGACACCTGTTCACCTCCCGGTGGCCCTCTCCAGCATCTGCCGTTCCCCCAACGTCACCCTCTGCATCTGCCACATCAACACACTCTTCATCTGCCACATCTGCCACCCACCAGCTTTGCACCTGCCTGTGGAGAACATTTGTCCACCCTCAGTGCCTCCCATCTGGTCCGGATTAACCACCCACCGCACCAATGAACCCTCCTATTGACGTATCGACTCAAGATCAGCGAGCCACTGCACCTCTTCCAAGACTCATCTTACATACCTACTACAAGTCGTATTCACAACAAGTCTCATCCACCACGCCCACCTGCTTCTGATGCCCCCCACCGCACCCCCGCCAGCTGATCCATGCTCTCGCCTCTCCTCTCCACTTCGTTCACAACTCAGCTGTGTAACTATAATAGTATACCTTCATCCACCCATTTGACTTTCTATAGAGATTATCCTCCAATTTTCTCTACAGATTGTGTGTTATTGTCATAATTCATCTCACCCCTCACTCCATACTCACCTTCACCACCTGTCTTTATTACTCATCTCCCATTTCACCTTCTATTTATTGCAGCTTGCATCCCGTCATCTCCATACATTTCCACTTCCATTCTCATGGTACATTTTCTCATCTTCATGCTGTAAATATATACAGTATATATCACTCCTCATCTCTCATCTTACATTACGTCGCCAGACTACATGTCATACTTTCAATATATGGAACTTACTCCACCCACTCTCAGGCAAGAAACAACCAATGCTCACACTCCACCTGCCGAGGACGATTCACTGACTAATCTACCTAGCGGATGCACGTCCCCACGACCTGGCTCCCAGCCTACCACTTCATTACCCGCCTCACAACAAACTTCCCATGCAGATACTATCCATCCAGATACCTCATCCTCTACCCCTGTTACTACACAGCCTGCTTCTCCACTTACTCCTTCCACTATCGTTAACTCTCCTGTCCCACGTCATCTCCCGTCTCCCTTACCCTTACCTACCTCTACCTACTCTCTCTCTCATACTCCCATCACTTCCACGCTTCCAACTATGACCCAACCAACCCCTACTCTACAGTCTGTCTATCCCGACGATGCCAATAGTCCTAAATTTACCGGCGAGGACTCCACTTGGTCTGTTTATGATTTCCTCGGAGAAGTTGAAACCGATATCCACAATCGGCAGATTACAAATGAAAACCTCAAAGTCTCTTATCCTACGGGTTGCTTACACCAAGGCAAATCGGTCATCGGATCCGCGATCCGTGCTGGACATTCTGATGGCATAAAAACCTTTGATGATTACCGTAAGAAACTCATAACACTCTGTTGCCAACATTCCAATGCCGCATCTCTCATTGGGTTCACTTATCTCTTCACCCAGATGGATGAAGATTTGCAAGGCCCCACCAACATACCAAACTATGTGAAGCAGCCGCTGCCATGAAAGACACTAGTAGTGAGATCCGCCAGTTACTTATAGGCACGAAATGGGTACAGGAAGTAAATGGAGCTCCTATGGTTTCACTTAAACAACTTTGCAGATTTATTTGGTTACCTGAGATTCCTACATTGGCTTGATCTTAAACAGAGGGAGATAGCCCTGGTGATCGGCTACAGTCCAAGAGATAAAATTGTTAAGATCAATAAAACCATCCATGAAAGAACAGGTTCGAACTGCATGTGTCAGGCCACAAACTGCCCCTTGGTCTCTCAGGTCTGTCACACTACCACTCCCCCAGACCAATACTGCTCCTGTTCCACACATTGTTCTCCAACCGCCGGTCGTGATCAATCTAGCATCCGACAGAACAGATAGTCCTCGATCCTCTGCTGGCACTGTGGTAAACCCAGACATCGAGCAAACAGTTGCGACCGTAAAAACACACGTCCGAGCAAACATTTGTGACTGTAAACACACACGGCCTCACTCCCAAACTAGACGGCGTACGCCTTCCCGTTCGTGTCGTTGTACATGCAAGTATCATAAGACCAGTATGACACACTACGGAGGAGTGTCATTACTTCAACCGCTGCCAGTCGGGGGAAGCGCCGCGCCTGTATCGGACCAATATGACGTAGCAACAGAACACCAACTCCCCATCCACCATGTTGGACCTATAACTTCCTCAGATCTAGTCGTTCTAGGGCGGAGTAATGACATACCAACGGCGTTCTTCATGGACGCCGGTTCTATAGTAAACTTGATTTTTGATACCTCTTTAGACGTCATTCAACGCCACCACAAACACGTCAGTTTCCTTGAGCCGCCTGACATTCGCCTATGCAGTGTAGAGGGCTCAGAGTTTAAGGTCAGGGGAAGAGTCACTTTAGAAGTACAATTAGACAGCGCCTTGCTCCCTTTCTCAATTGAATTTCATGTTACTAACGAACTGAAATATCCAGCAGATGCCCTTATTGGCTTACCCATCATGGCACAACGCTCCATTGCATTATTGCCTGCCTGTAGTAGTATAGAGATTCCTGGGTTCCTAGTCTACAGTATGGAATGTCCCCGTCCTGTACTGCCAGTAAATTCAGTCATTCAGTCCCCTCTGACCCTTGCACTCCCTAAGAGTACAGAACAAGCCAAGCCGTCAACATCATCATCACCCGAGTTTACAGAGATCATTCCCTCGCTGAATGAGAGCAAGGACATGCATTCCTCAACACCTGCAGATACATCCTCTCAGCATTCAGAAAAGGCTCTTCCAGCCTCCTCTAACGACAGTACTACAGCCGACTCAGACATGTCTCAGTTACCTACCTCACAGAGTCTGACTGATGTTCTCCAACACGCAGAGACAAGGCGTGCAGTAACGAATACGTGCACAATTTTGTTACCGCATGAGTTCACAAAAGTCTCTGTTCGTGTTGTAGGTGTGAAAGAAGGAGTGGATGTACTAACACTACCTGAGACGTGTTGTGTGAATGGCTTAACTTATGAGTCAGCCTGTGCACGGTATTAGAGGACAGCCTATGTTATCTATACTTGCTCAGTGTCACGAAATGCTCCACTAAAACTTAAAAGTGGTGTAAAGATCGGAGACTTCCTAGTATACTCAGTGGCTGTAATGGTGTGCCAGGAATCCTCTATCCCTACTGATGATGATAGTCAACCAACAGGTATATGTGTCATTAACTCTACGGGATCTGCTCCAACTCGTTCACGTGACCTGCTCTCAAATCTGACTTGCAAAGATTTTCCACAGCATAAATCTCAACTGCTCAACCTTTTGCACGCTTATAGAAATGTTGTAGTCTTACCCGGAGAACAAATCGGCAAGACAGACTTAGTCAAACATCACATACAGTAGACCTAGTACCAGGAACTCAGCCGATTTACATACCAGCATATCGGTTACCTCAGAGCTTGAGAAAACAGACAGATCAGATGGTACAGAAAATGTTAGTTCAGGACATTATTGAACCCTCCGTCAGTCCATGGAATAGCCCTCTTTTCTTAGTCCCAGAGAAGGACGGCAACTTTAGACCAGTAGTGGACTACCGTAAAGTAAACTCCGTAACCGTTCCAGACCGTTTCCTGTTACCCATACTCACAGATTTGCTAGAATCACTAGGTGAAAATAACGTAGTCTTTTCATCCCTAGACCTCCTTAGTGGTTACTGGCAGCTCAAAATGGAAGAATCCTCTCGCCCAATTACAGCCTTCAGCACCCCTTCTGGACATTTTCAGTTTAAAAGACTTCCTTTTGGTTTGAGAAATGCTCCTTCAGTATTCATGTGACTTATCCATTCGGTCTTTAGTGGCATGATAGGACATTCTCTTTTTGCTTACCTAGATGACATCATTGTTGTAAGTAAATCAGTCCCTGACCATTTTGCCAAACTACAACAAGTACTGGAACGCCTACAGCTAGCAGGCCTGAAAATCAACCTCAGTAAATGTGACTTCCTGAGAAAGAAAATCAACTTTCTAGGGCATGCCGTCGATGCACAAGGCATTCATACTAATGACGACAAAACTAAGGTGATCATCAATTTCCCAGAACATACCACTACCGATGCTGTCAGAAGTTTCCTAGGCCTAAGTGGTTACTATCACAGATTCATTAAAGACTATGCAAAGATCGCCGCCCCTCTAACTCACTTACTAAGGAAGAATGTATCCTTTGTATGGACTAACGATCAGTCCCAGGCTTTCCAAGCACTAAAGACAGCTCTTGTCAATGCCCCAATTTTAGCATTCTCTGATTATACCAAACCCTTTCTTCTATGCACAGACGCCTCAGGCGCAGGACTTGGTGCAGTTTTAATGCAACTAGATCAAGGATCCAGGAAGCGTGTAATAGCGTATGCTAGTTGCGCACTTACCACCGCTGAACGTAATTACAGTGTCACAGATTTAGAAGCTTTGGCAGTAGTCTGGTCCTTGAAACATTTCAGAGACATAGCATATGGTTATCCAGTGCATATCCAGACAGACCACCTTCCTCTATGTGATTTGTTTAAGGGACGCAACCTCACCGGTAGATTAGCTAGATGGTCCATCACCATCCAGGACTTCAATCCCACTTTTCAGTATGTCCCAGGAAAATCGAATGTAGTCGCAAACCCCCTCTCACTGTCACAAATTTCCCACATCGTAAAATTATGTAAAGTAAATTGTGACATTGAGTGATTTTGCAGGAGGAACGAATTATTATGAAATGTACAATGTTTCGCTCGTCCCCTCAAACCGTCCACTCACGTGCTTGTATTCGCATCAAGTTGTCAAAACTTTCGTCATTCTTTCGCGAGTGATTGTTTTTATGTGCGGGCAGTGCATTCCTCTGAGCAATAATTTATGAATTATCGCTCGCATCTCTGGGCCATTACGTAAGGCCACGCCCTTTCACACGCTTTCGCGCCGGGTACTCAAAATCAGAGCTCAGTCTCTCTGTAGACGCGGTCCGTGCGGTACAACTCGCAAAAAGGCTCGAGTGATTTTCTTAGTGATTTCAG
>JAGKTI010042055.1:0-10161 GCA_018397915.1 Birgus latro
TGCATCTATACTGATCGCGTGGGAATGGTGAGCTTATAAAAGGGGAAAAGAATTGACTGATGTACACAAATGTAATGTAATAGCTCGTCAGTATAATGCACCTATTAGATAAGCATATTACCTGCACATAATTATCTGCTTAATGAGTTTGTGTCGTGAGTTAAATGCTGTTCTACACACACAGTCTTCCACCCCACCCACGGAAGGAGAGCGATGTCTTCACTACATTGGTCAATCAGTGGTAAATCTCACACAGCCTCAATCACCCACCCCTTTACCAAGAAACCCCCCTTCCCCCCAGCCCCAAGCATGTGTCATGAACCCCCAAACCGCCCCATTAGTCCTTCACCCCAAAGCACCCTTCCTTTACAACCTGTACCACTATCCAGAGCAATGCACAGGGCGAACTCTGGCAGGGATCTTCTCTGTCTGCTCACCTTGGCAACAACATTATTCCTCCCAAGCAGGTAGTGAGAGAGAGAGAGAGAGGAGAGAGAGAGAGAGAGAGAGAGAGATGACTTCGACCTGCAACTCCTCTCCCTCAATTTCAGTAACCCGATGAAGTTGAAGCTGTCGGCCTTCCAAACATCACATATGCTGCCAGAGAGGATCACCAAGACACTGCTAGTAACGGTAAATGGGTGACAGAGACGACACGACAGGTATGGGTAAAAATCAATGCGAGGAACACAGCCTGGATACCGCCGTACAGGTGGGAGGCGGAGTGCGGCTGAACTAACAGAGAGATCAAAACTAGATACATACTAAAGTGAGAGTTGTGAGGGGATAAACTAAAAAGATAAGTATTAGCTAGAAAGATAGTAGTAAAGGGCAGGGAGGACAAAACATAGTGAAGATGTACAGTGTCTGAAGCTGAAAAATAAGTATCATAAGTAGGATATTATAAGAACCAAGGGGATGGCTGACTCGAAAAATAGCTTATTTGTCTGTCTCTGTCTGTCTATCTGTCTACCTAGCTGGGTAGCTGAATTAGAACTAAAAAAAAAAAATCCTAACTTATCCTCATGCATGTAACTGTTATTACTTACGAGGAGGTTCCTCGTTATCTCCGTAGTATTTATTCGAACAAAATCATATACCCTTTCCAGACAGTAAATATATAGTTGACTTCATATAGGAATCAGTATGTCAGTATTAACAGGTAATGGAAATAAAAGACTTCGTTAATTATAATAATATAATTATGACAATAACAACAATAATATGCAAATAAACCCTTTGAATGACAACATGGTACGGTTTATATTTACAGTTCAGAGGACCAAAATGCAAAGTTTCCATTTTTTTTTTTCTGAAGAATATACTTTAGAGCTTGACAAATGGCTTAACTCTATATTTGTGTGTCTTCCACCTTCATTCGTCTATAGTTATGTATGTCTCTGTCTATGCCTTTGTCTTTGTGTCTTTGTCTGTGTCTTTGTTTGTCCTGTCTTTCTGTCTTTGTGTGTTGTCTTTCGGCCTCAGTGTCTCTCTGCTTCTGTCTCTCTCTGTGTTTCTGTCTCTTCCTGTCTGTGAGTCTGTGTCTGCGTTAACACCATGTTTATTGTCTCTGTATCTGTCTTTGTGTCTGCCTCTGTGCCCCTGGTTCATTACCTGTCTGTGCCTATCTCTGGGCCTCTTTCTGTGCTCTGTCTCTGTATTTATTTCTGTCTCTGTGCATGTGCTGGCGTCTGTTTTGTGTCCTGCCACTGTGTTTCATTGTCTGTCTTTTTCTTTGTCTATATCTGTATCTGTATCTTTGTCTCTACATCTGTTCGTCTCTTTATCTGTGCCTTTTCCGTCTGTCTTCTTCTTTGAGTCTCTGCCTTGTGTCCCTTTCATTAAGTCTGTATCTCTGTCTATTTTTTCACTTCATTCGTCGAGTGCTGTTATTTCTGTGTCTGTTCCTGTCTCCGTAACTCTGTGTCTGCCTGTATCCTGTCTGTGCATCTCTGTGTCTTAGTCTCTGTGTCTTTCTATGCATCTCAGTCTCTGTCTCTTTCTCTGTCTTTGTCTGTTTCGGCGTGTCTGTCCCTGTGCCTGTGTCTCTGTCTCTGCATCCTCCATCTCTGTTCATCCAGTGCTCTTAATTCTTTGTGTCTCTGCATTTCTCCGTCTCTTTGTCCCCATCTCCATACGTCTCATTCTGTTATGTTTCTGTGTCTGTGAGTCGCGCAGTGTTTGCCTGTCTGTTTTTCAGTTTCTTTTTGTCTGTTCCCGTGTCCGATCTCAGTGTCTGCGTCTCTGTCTGTGCATCTTTGTGTCTCTGCATCTCACATCTCCATTTGTCCAACGCTCATACACCTCTGTGTCTTTGTCCCTGGATCTGCGTCTGTTTCTCTGTGTCTGTGTTTCTGTCTGTCTGTTCCTCAGTGGGTGTGTTTGTGTGTCTTTGCCTGTGTCTGTCTCTGTGTCTTTGTGTCTTTGTGTCTGTCTGTGTATCTGTGTCTGTTACTCTGTTACCCTCTGTCTGTGTCGGTCTATGCATCTTTGCGTCTGTGTCCCCCATGTCAAATCGTCCAGCGTTCGCCCATCTGTGTGTTCTCTATCTTCATTCACTCTTATGTTTGACAAAAGCACATCTGATATCTAGACCGAGATGCTGGAGAGAGACGCTTTCATGTGGTCGCACCGGTATAGCCAGGTGGTGGACCTTCCCGGTTATACAAACGTCCCTCACATCCCTCCTTATCCCCCGAAAGAAAGATGGTGGAATGCAGGACGAGAAGGGCAACGTCAGCTTGCAGTCCACTGGGTTCATGTTTCAGATGAAACTGGGGCTACAGCAATAACGACAACATCTAGACACAACACAGAAACACAGTTGGAACTGTTCTGTCTCTCATTTTTGTATATAGCAAGGCACTCGATTGAACAGTACACCTGGCAACGTACAGTTGGCACTTATATAGGAAGACAAGTAATTTCCACAGCTGCAGCTGCAGTGAATGAATGCCTGATCTACTATACACTCGAAAATAATAATCGGTGTCCACAGGGAAGAGAATAAATAAAAAGCTCAGTGAACAGCCCAGTTACACTAAGGTGAAACAAGGCCATACGGAGGGTGAGGTTAATGGTGAAAACTGATGAGTTCACAGACAGATGATGAGGAAGACAGGGGTAGGTGATACAAATTACTGGCCCATCGCTTTGTCTTTTTGAGGGGACACCGACTACTGCTTTCGTCTGTTCATATGTTACTGGGATGGAGGCTTCGTGAGGGAGTGCTGAATAAACCTGCCTAGCAAACACGAGACAAAAAAAAAAAATGATCGTTTAACCTCGATGCTCCATTGTCTGGAAATGAATGTGGCTTCATAGAGCCCTGACATAAATCTGCGAGCAATGACAGACATTTATGGGTATGGGTCAGCCTGCAACTCAGTACTGTCGTGTATATGGTGCCGTATGGAAGAGACACTCCAGAAAGTGCAACATGGTTCAATTTTGTGACCAAGCCTTCTCCATGATTTTTCAGAAAGCATAATATACAGTAATATTATACTCCACCCGCCAAGTCGTGTCCCTGTGTCTTTGAATAATGCATACGGTACATTATTCACATGAATTTGGAACTACAGTATATTTTTTCCCTGCATATTTTACTAAGTGTTAAAAAATTCACTGTGCAACAGAACACACTACCATTCTTTGCACAGCCACATTTCAGTCACACTGCACAATCAAACTTCACAGAGAATTTTCTATCACCTTGTAGTACCAACCATATATTCACCTAACCATTTCACAGGACAGATGACAATTCAATAATCCCGGCAGCCTTTCAGTGGGCACGCTCAACCAGTCTCCTGCTTTTATCGCTGTTTTGTATTTAATTATTCATTCCATTTATTAAAAGCCTCAACACTGGAAAACGACTCCTGTGACACTATGATGAGTGTCCCCCACATTCTACAGCTGTGTAGTTTAAATGACCTGCAGAATGAAACTTCGTAACATTCTTGAAAAGCAAAGTTTGTTTAGTGTATTTCGGAGAAAGTTTTTGAATTAAGAAAACGTGGCTTGCGTAATCAGCGTGGGTGTGGATCTACTTTGGTACGTAATTCAGTTATGTTTTGGTACTTAATTCAGGTATGTTTTGGCACATAATTCAGTTCTGTTAGGATACGTAACTCAATTCTGTTTTGGTATTTAATTCAGTAATGTTTTGGTACGTAATTCAGTTCTGTTTTGGTACGTAGTTCGATTAGTGTGTGTGGAGCTTGTACAGGAGAAGAAAGTACTGTACTAGTAAAAGACGTGGGCCCTTACGATCAACTGTAGCTAGGATATGATATTGCAGGAAGGACAGTGATTTAATCGTAATTCTGTTTCTGAAACGACGTTTCGGCTCTGGTGCTTTCCACGTCCTATTTACAGCTACGAGAGGAACTTGACCCTTGCGCTTGTTTGTGAATTTCCTGAAGGTTCTGGTATGGTAGTGGTTAGTTAAAGATGAGGTCCTTGTAGTGGGTGAGCAGGTAGACGATGGACACACAGCAGTTGGTGGCGGTGCGAACTACGGTGGTGCGGTCAGCGCGCTCAAAGTTGGCCTTGACGATCTCGTAGTACTTGCCGTCCCTGTTGGGGAGTGAGAGGGTCAGTTGGGTGTGTTTGATTATCGTGGTTAGGAACGTAAAGTTTGCTTTATAGTGTATGTATGTAAGGCTGATGTAGGTTATTCTGTTATGAAGATTTCAGGATTGAGTACAAGTGGAAGAAAAGATGAGTTGTGACATCCTGTCACCATAAACTAATGTTTATTTATCTGTCTATCTATCTGACTATACATCTGTTTCCTTGCAGTTCTGTATGGAGTTACACTGATACAATATCTGAAGAAGAAGGCTTAGTATCAATGCTTTTCGTCTGCATGTGAGTCATTAAGACAGGCAATCAATTTTTGCTGTCCTAAATCTTCCTCTGTAATTCAACCAGCAACAAGTCGATGCAGGTCTGTAGTTACTGTACTGTTAGGGAAACAGTTCAAAGATTATGTTTAAAAAATAAATAAATTAATTAAAAAAAAACTTTGTCCATGAGTCTGATATGAAATAGCAAAAGTGCAGAGATAAACAGACAGGGAAACAAATCAGAGACAAATACAGGATGTCGAAGCGAGAGTTGGAGACACTCACGCCAGCACCAGACACTTGAGCCTGAGGCAGCGGACGCGCATGGTGTCGATGGCCTTCTGGCTCTTGTCGGAGAAACGGAGAGACTCGGGGTCCCATGACATCTCCAGACGCTCCAGGTTGTGTGCGTAGTTGGCAATGTTGTCGAGGAGGCCGTCAACGTGGATCTTACCCATCAGGCGGTACGACATCCCCTCAGACAGACCAAGCCGCAAGATCCTGAGGTGTTGGAAAGGGAAATACAAGATTATCTCTGTCAGAATTAGATCAACTCTATAGTATTTTATTCCAGCTAATGGTAGACAATTTCATTTCGCTGAGAGTGCGTTATACGAATCTGAGAGACGACGTTAACTGGAACAATTTATTTTAGCTTCTCATACGACAACCCTCAAATAAACCAAGGTCTAGGCTTCTGAAATTAAATATAGGATTAAATGATTTCACCGGCATCTTTGACTCCCCATTCGATTTCTCCTCGTAAATTGGAACTTCCAGCCTCATTGCGCCTGTAAGGGCGCGTCCACTGAGGGAACATTATCCGTAACGTGGTTCGCGATAGTGTTGTCTAATGTCATTCACCCCAAATATTGACGTTTTATGACGACTAGCATTCTGTTCTAGATCCAGTGATAATACCGTTGATGTCATGTGTGATAGTAAGGGGTAATATGCAGTGTATATATCTAAACCAAAGAGAATACGACCCTGTTGGTTATATATTTCCATGCTGTATTTGTGTGCCAACGTGTACCGTCCACACTCACTTGATGTTCTTGAGGGCGGGCATGACGTTGGAGCAGAGGGAGTCGGTGCACTGAGGTATTCCCGAGAGCACCAGGCCGCGCAGGTTTTGTCCGTACCGCGCCAGGAACTTATACAAGGCCTCCTCTGTAAGGTTGTCACACAGGTCCAGGTCCAGGGCGATCAGACTCTTCAGGTTGCCGCGCTCTGTCCACGCCTTCAGTACCTGTATGACGAGAGAAGAGAGTGAAAGAGACGAGGACCATGTACAAAAGCGTTTTGCTTTTTACATGTATTTTTTCCCTCGATATTCTTGAGGGATTGAGGAAGCTAACATGCAAAAAAAAAAAAAAAATCGCATTATCATTTGCCAACAGTATCGTTTGAGAATTAAGTAGCGAATCACAATTCAGCCATCTGTAAGTATCACACCAGTACTGAAATCGAACCTTGCCTGTGCCTCATGTAAATGAATGAAATGCAACATATTAATTTCCACTTAACCAATTACAAAAGGTGACAGTTGCATCAAAGAAGCGTTCACCGCAAGTAAATATGGCCATGATTTATTTATTTATTTATTTACTTATTTATTTATTTTACAGTGTCAAGAGGTCAGACTAACAGCGTCCGTGAATCCGTCGAGCTGTCCCGCGCTGAGCAACCTGAGGGCGGGGATGCGAGTGAGGAGGTCGATGATGCACTCAGTGGAGATATCCGTGGCGGTGACGTCCAGCTCCTGCACTGCCGACTTCTCCCACTCGGCACTCATCACCTGGTCGTTCTGCAGACCTGGTAGGAGAAGGAAGCGAAAGTGGTTAGTGGGTGAAACATGCATGGTAGGCTCAGTGGACGGGACATGTATGGTTGGATAAATGGATAGAATATTTATGGTTGGTTACATGATTAGTGGCTAGGACATGTCATATCAGTAGTTACATTGCAAGCTATACAGTTATAATGTAATACAACAAGATTAAAGGCAAACGGATCTGGCCGGGAGAGGTGAAGTTGGGGTGATTAGTGGGTGGGGCTACTGCCAGATGATTTTACTGACCACTGGAAAAATCCCGAGGTCTGATAGTTAAAGGGTCAATACGGATTAGACAATACTGGCCAGTATATGATACGTTTATGTGAAGCTACAGTACGTGGTGAATGTTTTTGGTGTTTCAGATAGAGCCAGGATTCCGGGAGTTTGAATGGTGAGTGAATGGAAGCGTGGACCATTGGATTGGGCAAATTTGGGCTGTCTGGACGTTGTTACTCCTCACTCTGCCCTAGGGTGGGAAAGGAGGTCCAGATGATGATGATGATGATTATAAGCCTTTACAGTAAGGATAACAATATCAGAATAAGAGTTTTGTTTTTGCTGTACTTTGGTCAGTTAACATATTTCACAATTACCACAACCGCTGAATTATTCATCCATTCATCATCCAGTGCTGTAACGACCCATCAGTGGCATAGCGGCCATGCTAAGCTGTTCATTCCAGACTTTTGAAGCATGGATGACCAATTCCCCTTCCCCTGAGCGGTTACATGAGCAGTAAACCACTACTATCCCTTGGAACTGAGGTCTGATGGGCCACATTCGGTTGGAGAACCTAACTTACGGGACCCACAGACGCTAAATTAAAGAAAGGCAAAGTGTACCCCAATACTTCCACGGGCCATAAGGTTGAAAAAAAAAATGAATCCACCTTTTTCAGTAGTGAAGGCAAGAGTGCGATACTTATGAGCTAGTGCCTTCTGTAGTAAAGACAAGAGTGCGTTAGTTGTGAGTTAGTGCTTTCTATAGTGGAGAGATTTAGTGCTTTCTATAGTGGAGACAAGAGTGCATTAATTATGAGTCAGTGCTTTCATTAGTGAAGTCAAGAGTGCGTTAGTTGTGAGTTAGAGCTTTCTGTAGTGAAGACAAGAGTGCGTTAGTTATAAGTCAGTGCTTTATATAATGAAGACAAGAGTGCATTAGTTATAAGTCAGTGATTTCTGTAATGAAGACAAGAGTGCGTTAGTTATGAGTTAGTGCTTTCTGTGGCGAAGACAAGAGTGCGTTAGTTATGAGGTAGTGCTTTCTGTGGCGAAGACAAGAGTGCGTTAGTTATGAGGTAGTGCCTGGTAGAGGTACTGTACTCACTGCACTGCTGCATCAGAAGACACTTGAGTTTCTTGCATCGCCCCAGCAGGATCTTGAGGGAGGCGCCCGTCACCTTAGAGCAGAAGTTGACCGCCAGACACTCCAGCTGCGAGGTCACGCCGAAGAATACAGGTCAGAGGTTAGGTCAAGGGGGAAAAAAAGCGTAGTATTACAAAAACAAAGAAAAACATAGTAATAGTCTATGATCATCGGTTACTCTTTGAAGATACAGTTTGGTCGATAGTCTCAATGTTGAAGTTGCTGGAGGACTTTGTGCGGAAGAAAAGGGGCTGTCATCAAACTATTCTCTCTCTCTCTCTCTCTCTCTCTCTCTCTCTCTCTCTCTCTCTCTCTCTCTNTCTATGATCATGGGTTACTCTTTGAAGATACAGTTTGGTCGATAGTCTCAATGTTGAAGTTGCTGGAGGACTTTGTGCGGAAGAAAAGGGGCTGTCATCAAACTATTCTCTCTCTCTCTCTCTCTCTCTCTCTCTCTCTCCCACCTGGATGCAATTGGAGCTGAAGGCCTCGATGTGGGTGTCGTCCACGAAGTTGATGCCGTACAGATTAACCACTTTGAGGTTGGGCGTGGCGGACTTCAGCTTGTGGATGTTGATCACCTCGTAAATCTCCTCCTCTTCCTCGTCAGCCTTCTCGTAAGTACCTGATGGGTAGAGGAGAAGGGGGTAATGAGGACTATACATTGGAGAGAAAGAGGAAATGTGACTGGGAAAGTGGAAGGGGCTAGGGGAAGAGGAAATGGAGAAAGGAGGTATTAGGGAGGGAAAAGAGGAAATAGGGAAAGAGGAAATGGGGAGAGAAACAGGAAATGGGGACGGGAAAAAGGATACGGGGAGGGCAAAACGAAAAGAGGAGGGAAAAGAGGAAATAGGGAAGGGAAAAGAGGAAATAGGTAATAGCTGAACCCAGCTGACCTACAGATTCGTTGCGACAAGGTTGATGAGGGTACGATTATTCTACACCATAAAGGACGAACCGGACTGCAAACCCAGGCTTCATCGATCCTGCACCTTCATAAAATTATATAATACACAACCACCAGATTATTAGGAGCTTCATCGATCATACACCTGTATAACCTATGCACTACCGCTAGATTATTAAGAACTGATGATTTTAGAACTATGTTCTTCGTCGAAGATAGTCAAGTAGTAAGATACCGAGTGTTTTTCTTTTAATAACGTTGGGTCCAGTCTGATTAGGCTTCTTTCTCATTTGCAAGTTGAAAAACAGTTTCTAACCGAGACAGCCATAGCTTCTTATGCATTTCTTTAATCGTTTTCCATGAAAACGTCGTTTGGAAAAGGCTATTATATTATTCGAAAGACGAAGCAGCGTTGTGAAGCATGTTTTAAGAGTAACAGACAGTAATTTGTCACCCAAGCTATTATATAAATTAATGAGTCTGGTAACCACTTTCCAGAACCGGTATTCGTCTGCCAGAATTATCCTTTGACCCTTTGGTTGTGTCTGGTTTGTATGCGATGAACACAGTCGCCCATCGGAAGTTGGAATATAATATGGGATTGTTGCTATTCTTCTCCAAAATGTTAACTGTGAAAATCTAAAACATTTTTGGTGTCCTAGTTTTCTCTTAATCACATTAAAATCATCTGACGTTAGCAGGTACGTTACGCAAAGTTTATGATTTGCAGCCAAGGGATTAACAAACCAGTGAGGATGCAAAAAACGAGGGAGACAAATTATACATACAGTCGATAATAAAAAAAACCGGCAGACTTTTATTAATCAATGACCGTCTGAAATTGCTACATAGGAGAAAATGCAGGGGTGATTTTTAGTGTACCGGCCCTCTCATACTCGCCATACTCCTAGGTCTCTTCCTTACCAGCTTTTGAATGTGCCTCTAAATGACACATATTCCCGTATCTAGGAGGCAAAGCGTTAACCCCTCAAATCCAATGACGTATTTTATTCTTGCAACCACCAGACGATTTAATTTAGCTTAGCAAACACCCTTATTAGTAATGGAGTTAATGAAAACTTTATCTGAAGCTTCTGTTCGAACTGTCTCTCGTAAACTAAATAAAATCTTCTGGTGTTATAAGAATGGCACACACACACACACACACACACACACACACACACACACACACA